>CM021102.1:422029752-422335881 GCA_007115665.2 Sequoiadendron giganteum | reverse complement strand
CTCGAGGGTTTGATCAGAGTGCAAATTGATTGTAGGGCGGCTCGATGTCTGCTGCAAGGGTTGTGCACGAAACCTAAGATGGTGAAGCTTGTCGGTGGGGTAATTAATACCCTAATAGTTGTTGGTTGAATAAAAAGGGAAAAGTTTGATTGAAAGGAAAGAACTGATCATGTTTGTGTGTTCCATTGGTATGTGAAGAGCGTTGTAACCATGAACACTGAGACACACATAACTGAGAAGATGTGAAATTGAAGAGGTCGTGAGGCTATGTCGGCTGAAAGGTTGGCTATGTGAGTGGGCTGGTGAGATAAAATGAATCTGCACTGTATTTCATGTGTGGACATTGTAACAGTGTGAGGATTTTTTTTGTGATGTTTCTTGCATTCTCTAGATGAAAGAAGATGTAACTCCTATAAAGGCTATGAGCCTGAGATTGTATTGTAACTGTGTTTGTTGTTTAATAAATCAATGGCTAGATCTTTTAGTGGGTGGGGTTTTTAACCCGAAAGGGTTTTCCCCATGTATATCTATGTGTTCATTAGTTTGTCTTTCATGTTGCTAGATTATGTGAATTGAATCTGTGCATATGTGTTGAATTTGTTATTTGTCTACATATATTTTTCTCAGAAGGATTAATGGGGGAAACAATTGTGTTTGTTTCACTTTATGGCATAGTATTTTGTGTCTTTGGGGTGATTTGAAGAAATTAAAATCACCAAAGGCCTTGTTCTTCTTAGATATTTTTCTAAGTTGACCCATCCTTCCCCAACACTAGTTTTGCTTCTGGTTTTTTTTCCAAGTTTTCTTCTAGTTTTGCTTCCATTTTTGCTTCCAGTTTTGCTTCCAAGTTTGCTTCTAGTTTTGCTTCCAGTTTTTCTTCCGGTTTTGCTTCTAGTTTTTCTTATGGTTTTGCTTATGGTTTTGCTTCCAAGTTTTCTTTTAGTTTTGCTTCCAGTTTTTCCTTAACTAATTTAATTATTTAACTCATATGATTAAATAACAATATAATTATTGTAACTTGATCATCATCTATAATTAAAACAAGTGAGTCAAATATCTATAATTTAGTTGAATTTGACAACATCCATCCTAAGTAGTAAATTAAAATCATCATACTTAATAAATATCCATCCAAAAATCATCGACCACTTTTAATATATATAAATTGACAAGTCAATACTGATAAGATCATCATCATATATAACTAAAACAAGTGAAATTCAAAAATGCTAGTACATCAAAAACATGTCAAAATGATACATGTCCAATAGTCGATATAAGTGAAAATGATGCATGTACAAATGATATAAATAAAATTGATAAATTATGTAACTCAAATTGTTACAAATCAAGATGATACATGTCTAAATGATAAAGTGAAAATGATACATGTTAATATGATACAACTCAACAATATAGTACTATAACCCATGAAAATGATACATATAATAGTAACCATGAAAAGAGTCATCATAACGACATATCAACAATGATCGATGATGTAGTCTATATGATCATGAATGTCATTGGCTACTATCACCAACTATCTCATCATCATCATCATCATCATAATCATCATCATCATCATCATCATCATAATCATCATCATCATCATCATCATCATCAACAACAACAACATCATCATCATCATCATCATCATCATCATCATCGTCGTCGTCGTCGTCGTCGTCATCGTCGTCATCATCGTCGTCGTTGTCGTCGTTGTCATCATCATTGTCATCGGCCTCGGTGTCTTCCCTGTTTGCATCATCATCATCCTCTGCCATGTGATTTGTACTGGCAAAACCAATATTTTGTGGATCTATATCATGTTGAGGATCATCTTGATCTTCTGGAAGACCCATATTCTGCAAAAAAAATATTTAAAATGAAAAGTTATTATTTATTTCATCTAATAATTTATTAAATTTTGTTATATATCTAATATTAAAACATATGAGATGAAACCATAGTCATATTACATCATATCAAAGTGCACATACCATAATAAAATTTCAAAAAAGTTATAGCTAATACTGGTGAGTCAGGAGAAACTTCAGCTTTCAAAAATAAAGCCAATGAGGCTAGCAGACTTGTGGATCAGGCCAACATTCAGTCGAAGAGGAAGAAATATGACTAGAACTCTAGAGGCCCATCATAATGGATTTTAGTATTCAACCATGAGAGTAGAAGAGAGAGCTGTTATCATGTATCAAAACATTAAGCATGCATTCTTCCAGCCAACGGAGAAGGAGATGATCACTTTGCTTCATCCTCATTTGCATAACCATATCACAACATGGGAACCAAGAAGACCAAGGATGTCAAGTTTTATGTGGAGGTAATGGATGTGGTCCAAAATTTAGGAGGGGCAAGAAGGTCAATGTATGATCTTGATGAAATTGAGGAAGAACAACAAGAGAGGGACAGGAAAAATAAAATCAATACAAAGTTTCAAGGATTTGTCAAGCAAGTAAGAGAGCTATGGGAGTAGCCTCATCTAAAATATTTTGAACTAGAGTTTGATATACCATTTAGAGAGCTTTTTTTTCATGGATTTCCTTTCAAAGCCTCTGCTTTTATTGTTATGGTAAATTGTTTGGTAGAGTTGTTGGAATTACCTTTCTTAATAATCACTATTAGTGAGATTGAGATTATTAACCTTGAGAGAGTAGGACTTGGGAAAGGCATTTGATATAATGGCTATTGTTTTCAAAGACTTCACACAGATGTACTCCACATCGATGCCATTCCTCAATCTTCACTTGATGCCATCAAGGAATGGCTAAACTCCATGGATATAAAGTATTATGAAAGCAGTATGAACTTGAACTGGTGGTCAATTTTGAAGAGTATAATAGATGATCCAGATCAATTTATTGAATATGGTGGTTGGGAATTTTTGAATATGGAAGCTAGTGATTTTGATTCTGATAATTCAAAAGATTTAGATCAAGGATATGAACCCTCTGATGTAGAATAGGAATCATAATCAGATTTCATGTAGCCACCATCAAGAGTGTTACAAGCCAACAAGATGGAGGGAATTCTTATATAAGGATAATTTTCAATGTTGCAGGTATTGGCTTTAATGCCAACCACAATGGAAACATTGAAATTCCCTAGCAGTATTTATGTTAAGGGAATTTCCTTTAGATGCAAGGATTCAAATCACATAAAACATGTGGTAAAAATGATTAAATCCCAGAGATGATCTATAGAAATGAAAGAGTCTGAAAAGGTAGAGAGAGCTACACTGGTGACTCAGGAGAAACTTCAGCTTTCAAAAAAAATCCGATTAGGCTAGCAGACGTGTGGATTAGGCCAACATTTAGTGGAAGAGGACGAAAGATGATTGGAACTCTGGAGGCCCACCATAATGGATTTTGGTATTCAACCATGAGAGTAGAAGAGAGAGTTGATATCATGTATCAAAATATTAAGCATGCATTCTTCTAGCCAGTGGAGAACAAAATGATTACTTTGCTTGATTTTCATTTGCATAACCATATCATGGCATGGGAGCCAAGAAGACCAAGGATGTCCAATTTTATGTTGAGGTAATGGATGTGGTCCAAAATTTAGGAGGGGAGATCTTGATGTATGCCAAGATGCATAAATTCAGATGAATTAAGTTCACCTACATGTTTTCCAAAGTTTACTTCCAAATTTTATGACTATTTTTCTTGATTGTTATATTTTACTTACAAATTTGAATTTTTTTTCTAGTCATTTTGATGAGGATATATTCACCCAATGTGTAAGAACCTTTTGTTTATATCACAAGCATATGTGGGTTGCAAGAATTTTGATTATCCATGGTATACAACTATGTCGTCTCACATATTGGATCTTCTATTTCAATGTTTTCTATGGCCTTCTCTGTTTGAGGTAGCACCTGACAATCCTACCTCCTTTCCTTAGCTGAGAAGTGGATTTAAATTTGGAAATACTGCACTTTAAAACTAGCTATGGTTTAAGGAGAGCTATTCTAGCTTTGTTGTTGACACCCTCAATCTTCAACAAGGACTTAGATGTATGGACTGAAATGCAAGCTTTCAAACTTAGATTTGAATGTGCATAATTTGATTGATTATGGTTTTCATAGGTAGTTGTCTTTACATGACTATTCTGGATTGTCAATATGGGTTATAGTGACTACATCCTTATCAAGTTTGGCTACCCTTATTCAAAATTCCTTGGTCTTTGGACTCAATAAAAATTTGTGCATTATTATTCCATATTTGTAACATGTAGGAAATTTAAGTGGTACAAAATTTAGAAATTTAGTACCGTCATCCAAGGAAAACTTACAGATGGTGTATCAAGAACAAAAAAAGTTCTTTTATTAGGTTTAATGATTTCTTCCCCCATGCTGTTGATATTTTCCCCAAAACATGTTTTTTTAATTATTTCAACGCATCTCAAAATTCAATGTATTGATTAACATTTGTTACGCATTTCAATTGTTTCTACAAATGATGCATATATGTTAACTCTATTAGTGTTGTTACTTCGATAGTTTGACTTCTATGACAACCAGCCATTAGGCCATTGTGTGCGGGAGCACGTTTGTGTTTTTAGTTAGCTTTTTTGGATAGCTCTACTGGGTGTTGAGGACATTCCAATTATCTTTTGAATGTTAAGAAGTCAGAGTTTCAAGGATTTGTCAAGTGAGTAAGAGAGCTATGGGAGCAGCCTCATCTAAAAATTTTAAACTAGAGTTTGATATACCATTTAGAGAGCTTGGGTTTCATGGAGTTCCTTTCAAAGCCTCTACTTTTATTATTCCTACATAAACTATTTGGTGGAGTTGGTGGAATTAACTTTCTTAGTAATCACTATTTGTGAGTTTGAGAATTATTAACCTTGAGAGAGAACTTGGGCAAAAGGCATTTGATATGGATATTGTTTTCAAAGACTTCAAGTGGGATGTACTCCGCATGTACACGATTCCTCAATCTTCGCTTCATGGCATCAAGGAATGGCTGAACTCCATGGATATAAGGTATTATGAAATTAGAATGAACTTGAACTAGTGGCCAATTTTGAAGACTATTACAGATGATCCAGATAAATTTATTGCAGATAGTGGTTGGGAATTTTTGAATATGGAAGCTAGTAATTCTAATTCTGATAATTCAGAAGAGTCAGATCAAGGATACAAACCCTCCGATGTAGAAGAGGAATTATAATCAGATGAGGAAGGTTCATAAGATGAATCTCTTGTGGATTCAGAGGAGGACAAAGAAGAAGAAGAATATTCTGAAGAGGAGGAAGGTAAAACATGGGATGAATTCTGACAGTGAAGATAAGGAAAGGTGGCAATGAAAGATAAAAGCTATAGGGAAGTCTCGGGCACCTGATATTAGAGATTCAAGAGGAATGCCTACCAAGAGGCAAAAAGTTAGATGAATTAAGTTCATCTACATCCTTCTACTATTTATTCATGCACATAAATGGTCATCTTGTAATCATAAGATTTGAGCTCTATTTACTCATCCTACGCATCAATAAACGACTCAACACAAGAGATGCAAATTGACATATTAACATAATAATATACAACTAGGTTATTGAAACTCAACTATTGATACCTCGTTCTACATCCAGATTACAAAATTGTTCCACTTTTTGTTTTGTAACATATTCTTTTCAAATTACTTTGGATAGTGGCCATATTTCTCCTCCTATCAAAACATGGCACATGGACTAGTTAAACTAATTAATATGCAATCATTTACTTTTTCCAAGGAAATAAAAAAATATATCATTTAAAATATTAAATATACTTACAAATGTATAGATCAAGGCTTGTAAACCTTTCTGGCCACTGTGATATGTGGCATAAAGTTTCTCAAGCCTAGCCTTGGAGGCCTTGTCCTAAAACATTACTAATTCAATTTAATTATGCACAAATAAAATTTAAATATCGTTTAATAAATTTGATATAATCTTATGAGAAAATTCAAATACCTATTTACTCTCCTCACTAGACTTCCTCCATGCATCAGACTTCTCATATGCTTTTACAAGCTCTTTCCATACTTTCACACTTACATCAATTGGCCTTCTTTTTTGCCTTAGCTCTGGAGGGATTTTTTTATCTTCTTTGTTTGGTTGCACAAAAATATCTTGAAGTTTTGAGACATTTGTAGCTTTATCTTCTTTATAGGCCAACTTGTGCCAAATTTAGTCTCCATGTCATGGATAACTTCTTTTTTTAGTTGCATGGGTATCTATGAGAATGGAAAATGTAGATAGTCTTTGAACCATTGAAGGCATGATTCCTTCAACCTATTCACAAATGTTTTCCCAGCATCTGTCATTGGGACTTCCCTCGAAACCACCTCATATTCTATCTTCGTATTGTAGCTACAAATGCAAGATTGATAACATGGCATGGTGGAAGAAGTATGTGTCCCAGGAGTGGCTGGGACATTGGAAGTCTCTCTTCCCTATCCCACATTCTTAGAGTTTATTGTCACTGATTTCCTCCTCGATGTTTTTCTTGATCTAGGACTGGTTGGGGAATCAATTGATTCCCTTTCACATAATTGATATATTTGCAATGTTTGAGGGGTGTTAACAGATTTTTTTTCTATGTATCTGGCAAGCATTGTCCTTCCACATTAACCAATTTGTTCACTGCCTCTACCCCCAATATGGAAGCCAATTCCTCCTTCTTTGTCAATCCCGTGTCTCTTTATATATATATATATATATATATATATATATATATATATATATATATATTTAAATTATATTTCTTCTTTTAAATTTAGAAATAAAAAACTAAAAACTACAATTCCTCTTTATCTTTTCAGTCTCATGTCCCATATATATATATATATATATTTAAATTATATTTCTTCTTTTAAATTTAAAAAGTAAAATTCAAAGAAACAATGGAAACATTTACAAATCTATAAAGTGACAATGAATTACCTCATTATGGCCAGAGTCTGCTGACAATGTTCACTTCCTTCTATTGCTTGAGATTTTGAGGTGACCTAGGGAAAATTATTTTTGTCAAGTTTGTGGAGGAAAACGTACACACTGTCAGGTATGAAATTTTTTGTCTAGTTTGTGGTATGAAAGTTTTTTTTTGTGGGAAAATATGTTCACTGGGTTTGCTTAGTGTTGATAACCTAGGGAAAATAAGTTCACTGGGTTTGATTAGTGTTGATAACCTTACTATGGCGTGACTAGGAAAAACCAAGTGGTTTTTGTGTTTATTTTCAGCAGTTGCTCAACAATGACCGACCCAATTCCCATATTTGCAAAGCAGTTCACTATTTCCTTGATACCCAGGTTAGGGAAATAATACAAAGGCATCCTCACTTCGTGCTATAATATTTTGAGCCAAAGCTCAAATGGGTAGGGTAATTTTTTTATTGGTTTCTTAAAGGTTTTACAGTTTATAATGATGGGACAATTTAGAGGTTGACTGGACAAATCAAGCCACAGACCAATAAACAATCACAAATTCAAATGCAAAACAAAGAGCAATAAACAATCATGAATTCAATGAAGAAAAAAATTTGTAACCTTACCTATGGTGTCGCAAACTAAATCTAATTTCTCATCAGTTTCTGGTAGCACCTTGCCCTCTTCCTTCGCATGATGTTTTTCCCTTTTTTGTCATCTGATTTCTTCCTTCACACGGGAATTTTTTTAAAAATTTATTTTGATTAAGTAGTTGGTGCTCTAGTAGATGTTAGTGAATGCCAATTTTAGAGTTGAATTTTGGCCATCAATGTAATCTATTTGGGGCGCCTAAGGCGGCGCCAAGTGCACCTAATTGAGCGCCTATCATTGTTTTATAGTGACTATTTTCATTTTTGTGTATCATAGGATCTAGAGTGTTGGAAATAATTCTAACTCCTGCCTTGTTTTTATTACCAACTCTATCTTGTTGCTTGTAATAACCCACCGTGCTAACCCCAAAGGACAACCTAAACTAACAAATTTTTGCACAATTTTTTTTTTTGAAAGGAGAACATTACACTAGTTGCACATATTACATGTAAAGAAATTAAGCAATTACACTATCAACTACGTCCCCTAGGGTACATGCGATGACATTACAAAACCTAAAATCATACTATATTGATAACGAATGAACCAAGATTACATTATACACCATCAATAAGAAACATCCACAGATGACAATTCAACATAACAAGATTAACTTAATTCCGATAACCATAACATACTATTATCTTGAGGACTCAATGGAGCATAATTCCATAGATACAACACATTGAATAACAGCTACAACAAATCATCAACCACATAAGGTTTACAAGGTGCATAATACATTACATCGTTTGAGAATTACAATAATACAAAAGTGATCCCCAACATGAACAAGAACAATATAATATGATAGGGTAATACAACTAAAAAGAAGAATACAATTGATAAGACTGGATCCATCTATGACACAACTCTGAAGTCACCCTAAGTGGCACCAATCTCCACATCTCGATCCTCGGCTGGGGACCCAATGGGGTGCATAGCACGTTCCAGCCGACCATGTGGACCCGAAGGCCCACCCCCTGTGCTAGGAGATGACAAGAAAGGACCCATGACCAAGATAGTCAAGCAGAATGAATCCCAAGACCAAAATATAAGGTCAACCAAAACATAACATACAACAATCTCAACGACCACTTATAAGGTGACTGCTTCCAGAGGCATACAAAAGAAAAATAGTGAATACTATGGGAGAGTATCTTTGCATGGTCCTAATACAAAACTTTACAACAATCAGAGGTGTACCAAACTTATAACACAAAACTTTACCGGTTTGAGTACAAATACGAGGCATGGACCATCTCGCCAAACAACCATAACAAGAGGAAAACTATGAAATGGGGTAACACCCGCAAGAGTTCAAAATCAAACATTTCAAAATCAAATCAAAGAAATCCAACATACACCCATTACCCAATTCCTTAGGAAGCTTATAACACCAACTTTCATAAAATCCCAACTCAAGGGTACGCAAAAACTTGGGTTCCCAAAGAACTCACATCATGGCTTGGCTTATAAACTCATCAAAATAGAAAATAAATCAATCAAGACAACGCAAAAATCAAACTTTAACCTCCTAACACAGTTCCATGTAATGAAACTTAAAAGCATATTCGATACTCCACTTGTTTATACATTCCTATTTACTTTGACAAATAAACTAACTCAATAAGAACATGAAAGGATTACTCATTTGTTAATGATCTAACTTCAATGTTCACTTCCTTAATTATAAAGCTCAAATAAATCAAATCTCTCCTAGTAATTTTTAGATTATTAATATTTTATTTTATTTACACCTCTATATTGAAAACCCTTAACTAAAATAAAGAACTATGACAACCTACAGTATGTAACCCATCAAATTTCTCTTAATTTGTGATTCCTAGCATATGCATTTGTTTATTTCAAAATAAATAAAATTAAAACATAATATATACCTTTGTTACTTCAAAATAATAAATTTAATTAAAATGTAATATGTATATTTGTTTACTTTTAAACTGAATAAATTTAATTAAAACCTAACTTTTTCATTTGTTGACTCCACCTTAAATAAATCTTATTTAGCTCTAATAGAAAATCTTATTTAAATCTAACATAAAATATTATTTAAATCTAGTATAAACAATTTTACGCAATTCACAATCTAACAATAAGGATTTGTAAATAAATTTAACTTTAAATAACCTTAATTTAAAACTATAAATATATATATAAATTAAAACAAAAGCACATTCCAATATCTATGTCCAGCATTCCCAAAATAATCAGTTTATATTTAATATTTTCTTCCTTAAAAATAAATCACAATTCTTTACCCCAATATAAGATAACTAATTTATTTATCTTCGTTAAAAATTGAACTAAATATAAAGAAATCAATTTCTCTATATATATATTTCACATAAATCATTATATTTAACCGAATTAATTAAACAACCCTAGGTTTAAAACTAACAAAATACTTATTTATAAAACACCACACATACACATATAAGTACAGTTATTTTATATTAACTGAAAATGCAATTTACACAGTAGCAAATCAAATTCATTTCCACCAAAATAAACAAAGGATAATAATTAATCAATTCTATTTTATACACCAATCTCACTTAAGCTAATAATTAAACAAATATAAAATTGAAGCTAAATGAAACCCCAAACAAAGACTATATATGTATATGTGTGTGTATTAATTTCTTCAGAAAAAGAAACAAAACCACAAGTGAACGCTAATACCCCAAAAATGAAATTTGAAGGTGGTGACGGAGTTGAGTCAATCTCTCATTTGTAAAATGGATTCCTCCAAATTCCTCTCGGCTGTAAAATTCTTCTTAACTTTTACAGAGCCCTCTGCAGAGTGAAAACTAATTTTTTCTCTTTGACAATTCCCCGAATCCTCAATTCACTTTTCACCTGTTTTACCACCTGGAGGGTAATCTTTACATCTAGAAAAATCCTCCACCTAACTCCACTAACCTTTAATTTATTAATTCTTTCCATCCCGTAATAACTTTCTCCCTTTTGTTTTTTCTAATATTTTATCTAATGTCATTTTATTTAAATTATATATATATATATATATATACCTTTTTATTTATAGTAATTAACACAATATTTATTTATTATTTTTGAATAAATCCATAATTAAATAAAGCAATATTATAATTAAAATATTATTCTATTTAAAATATTTAATATCGACAATTAAAATAATATTTATTTAAATCTACAAACATTTAAATTTGCAACTAATTTAATATTTAATTAAATTCTTGGTAATTTCCCGAATCACTTTACTAATTAAATTTAATGCTTAATTAAATTATTTTTCACAATAATAATAACCATCATTAAATTAAATTAACTAATTAACAATAATGATAATGCATTACAATCAATAATTAACACATTAAAAATCAACACTTAAAACGAATGATATAAAACAAAACGATACAAAACAAAACAGAATACTCGCGAACAACATCGTCAAACAACGAAATCACAAACAAACGTTTACTCAAACACCTAGAAAGGCCAATATAGAGGGGCACTACATTTTCCCCCATAGGCTTTGACTTACTCCTGGAAGTCACAAAACAAAATAAAACATACACATCATCTCAAGCAATAATATCACGACATACTCAAATAACGGGAGACACCAAACAAAACAACTGTCAAAACATAAAAACCATACCGAAGGGTTGCAAGGTGGGGGGGTACTCATGATGATGGCAAGGTTGGGGACCCCTTCTTGTTAACTCTGTGTTGCCACATCATACCCATTGGGATTTATGAGGCTCGCCCAGTCTTGACAATGCAAGTGGAATCGAGGCTTGGGTACCTACAATCCTACATAAAACCAAGTGTTGAAACAACATATATATATATCCAAAATATCCACATTGTGAGAGGAAGTCACAGTGTAGTAGGGCACTCATGAGCGAGTGATGCTACACCATCCCTCTCACCTTGTAACATCAATTATATCATTAATGACACTAATTGCATCACAACCATTTGTCTTATAAAAATCACTAACGAATGCATAACACTAAGTCCATAAGATAAGCATAACCAATTAATTTACCTTCATCATGTAGATTCAAAGCTGACAACCTGAAAATCACAAACTAGGGTGGAAACATAACACATTAGTACCAATCATTCAAGCTGATTCATTATCTTGAAATGCTACACCTCCATAAAAACACAACATACTCACACACAAGGAGCACATATTTTCATTAATATCATCATTTACACACAAGGCATTCCACTTAATTCATTATTCAACACAAAATTTCACCACATATTTGGCAAAGACCCTCAAATAACACCTCTTCAGAATCAACAAAACACGATGTATCACTCCCCAAGGCACAAAATCCCAAGTTTAACACACACTCATTACATTCACACAAAAATTCACATCACTAGGAATCACATCACAAGGCTACACAAGGGTCCATTTGGACGCTGAAAAGCAGCATACTAATCCATGATACAAAATCCATGAGCCAAGATCCAATATCCATCTCACATTATCCATATCTCACACTCAGTGGCTTGATGGTGCTAGGCCACACACACATGGTGAGACCATCCAAGCAAGACGACAATGACCTATCCCTTGTTGTATAAGGTGGTTAGCCTCCAAGAGATATTCATCACACATAGGTGGGTAGTGGGTCCTTGCTGTAAAACAACCTCACATACCCCCATCCTCAAGGTTCCCTATGTCTTCTTCCTTGTATACACTCACCAAGTCCACCTCATACATCCTTGGAGAGGAATCACAATACGACACATGGCTGACCTCAAAAATAATAAAGATAAACTAATTTAGCCACCAAAGTCATAAAATAAAGATCAAATAAGATTCAATTTCAGCAATAAAGCAAGAAATGCGCGCAATGTCAACACTAAATCAAATGTAACCATGATGGATATGAGAGAATAAGGTCACAAAGTGTGGCTAAACCATTACAATCAAACATAAAAAAAATGTCGGCATTCAAAGTCAATCTAAAATCATCAATAATCATATAGGAAGTCCTTAATCTTCAAAATTACACAATACAACATTGTGTGACTAGATACTAGCCACCAAACGAGGAAGGAGGGAACATCATCCGGCTATAACAGTAGCCCTCATGTGGTGCAAAGTGAGCATGCCATCCACATGACCCAAAGTGTGCTCCTCAGCTACACCCTGCCTCGCGTTGTCATGCGACATGGTCATACACCAGCCAGAGAAGGCACGCACTGGATGTATGCCGCATGGCAATGTGTCTATGGCTCCATGGAAGTAGGCACACGTAGACACACCTCGCATAGCAATATCTCATGGAGAAGAAACACATAGGTACTCGCCATCGCCAGAGGTATACATGGCCAGGACATGCCCATATGCTAACCGACCCAAACACTATCGAAAGAAAACATGAGTATCCCTCTACAAGTGTGTGAGGCCCCATTACACTCATCAAACAAGTAGGCTATCATAACACAATCACATAGTGCACCTTCACATGTCTATGCATGTGGCATCGTGTCCTCGAGCCTAGCTCGCTACCATCAGCAACACGACATCATCACCAATCACTGTGTTGGAACATTAGTGGGGTGTGGCATGGTATCCATTGCATCATGTCGGAACATGTGTAGATACGGTGTATATAATATATCAATATGGGGCTACTCGAGCTTCACCTCTCATACAGATGAGGTTGACTCGCCAATGCCAACTCAACATCCCTATGGATGGCCAGGCATAAACTAACAACCAATGTTGTTGTACTTAATACTGTGGAGTTTAGGCTAGCACCTATGGATCAAGTACCCTGATCCATCATAAGGGGAAGTAGTGAGTAGGTTTCCTTGGGATCGGCTGAGCTAAGACCGCTCTGCATCGCAATGTGCGTATGTTGTGCACTCCGCCCAAGTAATTTTGTGACAACTACTACCCCTTCACAGATTGAGGAGCTAGAGAACCAAAAGAAAAGAATCTATGAAACTATCTTTTGGCTACTCTTATATATAGATTTTCAACCACACGTGGGTTGGCCCTCAATTAGGTAACAAACATACAACACACATAATGGTATGGTTAATCCCACACTGAATACAACATATTTCAAATGGATGGGTGCACCGTATCACCATCCCATGGACCCTGTGGCTTATGGGCCCACAAACCAAGTACGGGGTATTCACAACACTCAACCAATGCACAGTTACTAGTTTCTCACATTTACAGGGGGAAAACAATTACATACATAATTCCATAAGTACACGTATTTCCATCAACGGTGTGATTCATACCATTACATCCTTTCCACAATCCCTTTAACTATTCTTCTTTCACTCTACTCTTTTCCATAGACCACATGATGCTAAATATTGATGTCATGATCATCGTGATAACTTATAAAATTCACAAGGACAACTTAATGGGCTCAGATGAAACCAGAGTGCCCAGTGTATGAACCTACCCTCTGATACCAATGATGGAATGCCCCGCCATGCTAACCCCAAAGGACAACCTAAACTAACAAATTTTTGCACAATTTTTTTTTTGAAAGGAGAACATTACACTGGTTGCACATGTTACATCTAAATAAATTAAGCAATTACACTATCAACTACGTCCCCTAGGGTACATGCGACGACATTACAAAACCTAAGATCATACTATATTGATAACGAATGAACCAAGATTACATTATACACCATCAATAAGAAACATCCACAAATGACAATTCAACATAACAAGATTAACTTAATTCCGATAACCATAACATACTATTATCTTGAGGACTCAATGGAGCATAATTCCATAGATACAACACATCGAATAACAGCTACAACAAATCATCAACCACATAAGGTTTACAAGGTGCATAATACATTACATCCATTTCATTTCATTACATCATTTGAGAATTATAATAATACAAAAGTGATCCCCAACATGAACGGGAACAATATAATATGATAGGGTAGTACAACTAAAAAGAAGAATACAATTAATAAGACTGGATCCATCTATGACACAACTCTATATTCACCGCAAGTCGCACCAATCTCCACATCTCGATCCTCGGCTGGGGACCAATGGGGTGCATAGCACGTTCCACCCGACCATGAAACTTTACCAGTTTGAGTACAAATGCGAGGCATGGACCATCTCGGCAAACAACCATAACAAGAGGAAAACTACGAAATAAGGTAACACCTGCAAGAGTTCAAAATCAAATCAAAGAAATCCAACATACACCCATTACCCAATTCCTCGGGAAGCTTATAACACCAACTTTCATAAACTCCCAACTCAAGGGTATGAAAATACTTGGGTTCCCAAAGAACTCACATCATGGCTTGGCTTATAAACTCATCAAAACAGAAAATAAATCAATGAAGAATTCAATCAATCAGGAGAATGCAAAAATAAAACTTTAACCTCCTAACACAATTCCATGTAATGAAACTTAAAAGCATATTCGATACTCCACTTGTTTATACATTCCTATTTAATTTGAAAAATAAACTAACTCAATAAGAACATGAAAGGATTACTCATTTGTTAATGATCTAACTTCAATGTTCACTTCCTTAATTATAAAGCTCAAATAAATCAAATCTCTCCTAGTAATTTTTAGATTATTAATATTTTATTTTATTTACACCTCTATATTGAAAACCCTTAATTAAAATAAAGAACTATGACAACCTACATATGTAACCCATCAAATTTCTCTCAATTTGTGATTCCTAGCATATGCATTTGTTTATTTCAAAATAAATAAAATTAAAACATAATCTATACCTTTGTTACTTCAAAATAATAAATTTAATTAAAATGTAATATGTATATTTGTTTACTTTTAAACTAAATAAATTTAATTAAAACCTAATTTTTTCATTTGTTGACTCCACCTTAAATAAATCTTATTTAAATCTAACATAAAAAAATTTACGCAATACACAATCTAACAATAAGGATTTGTAAATAAATTTAACTTTAAATAACCTTAATTTAAAACAATCTGATTTTACATATGCAAATAAAATTTTTTTTAAATAAAATAACCAACACCACTTACATGGAATTTATAAATCCACTAAATTTTAATTTCTTTCATTTATATATATATAATATAGTAAAAATGTTTTAAACTTGGGAACCCCTTTATCTTTTAATATTTTCTTCCTTAAAAATAAATCATAATTCTTTATCCCAATATAAGATAACTAATTTATTTATCTTCGTTAAAAGATTGACCTGAATATAAATAAATCGATTGACCTGAAAATAAAGAAATCAATTTCTCTCTATATATATTTCACATAAATTATTATATTTAACGGAATTAATTAAACAACCCTAGGTTTAAAACTAACAAAATACTTATTTATAAAACACCACACATACACATATAAGTACAGTTATTTTATATTAACTAAAAATGCAATTTACACATAAACATATATAGTTTATATTTATATAAATACATAAGATTTTAACCTAAACTACAGTCTCAAACAACCAACATGCTTAAACCAGTTATAAGCAACTTTATATTCATATATATATTTTTATAAATGAACAGAGGAGATAATGTATGACTAAGTAACCATTTTAAATCTTATATGTTAAAACCTACTGTTGTGATTAAAAGAATTAGCACATAATAAAACATAGCATAGTAAATCCTTACATTTTCAATGAAATAATACACATATATGTTTACGAACCGTAGCAATGATCCAAATTTACACACATACATCTATTAAATTCTTTAGAAAAAGAAACAAAATCACAAGTGAACGCTAATACCTGGAAGATGAAGTTTGCCCTTTGTAGAGTGAAAACTGTTTTTTCTCGTTGACAATTCCCCGAATCCTCATTTCGCCGAATTCCCCATAAAGAATTAAAGATGAGTTTTCTAAAGTTTTTCGATAACAAACAAAACAGGTGGCAAATTCCTAAATTCTTTTTCTCCACTCGTCAATTCACTTTTCACCCCTGTTTTACCACCTGGAGGGTAATCTTTACATCTAGAAAAATCTCTACCTAACTCCACTAACCTTTAATTTATTAATTCTTTCCATCCCGTAATAACTTTCACCCTTTTGTTTTTTCTAATATTTTATTTAATGTCATTTTATTTAAATTATATATATATACCCTTTTTATTTATATTAATTAACAAAATATTTATTTATTATTTTTGAATAAATCCATAATTAAATAAAGCAATATTATAATTAAAATATTATTCTATTTAAAATATTTAATATCGACAATTAAAATAATATTTATTTAAATCTACAAACATTTAAATTTGCAACTAATTTAATATTTAATTAAATTCTTGGTAATTTCCCAAATCACTTTACTAATTAAATTTAATGCTTAATTAAATTATTTTTGACAATAATAATAACCATCATTAAATTAAATTAACTAATTAACAATAACGATAACGTACTACAATCAACAATTAACACATTAAAAATCAACAC
Source organism: Sequoiadendron giganteum (assembly GCA_007115665.2). Classification (NCBI taxonomy): domain Eukaryota; kingdom Viridiplantae; phylum Streptophyta; class Pinopsida; order Cupressales; family Cupressaceae; genus Sequoiadendron; species Sequoiadendron giganteum. The sequence goes on along the minus strand of CM021102.1, from coordinate 422,318,799 downwards.
TTAAAACGAACGATATAAAATAAAACAGAATATTGGCGAACAACATCGTCAAACAACGAAATCACAAACACTTACTCAAACACCTAGAAAGGCCAATACAGAGGGGTACTACATGGCTCCTTCATCAGCTCGGTGCGGCAAAGCAGTTTTTACCGTTGTCCTGCAAGGTGCTTCATCCTTCTCGGTGGTACTGCGGTGAAAGATTTTGTGGTGGCATGTGAGTCTTCCTTATGTTCATGACGGTGTTGCGGTGAATCCCACAAGTCTTTTACCAAAAGGCGTGCGGTAGTGGGGTGACCACTGATGTCCCGCGACTCTGTCATCAGCTCGGTGTGGTAGAGTGGATTTTACCATGGTCCCACAAGTTACTTCTTCCTTCTTGGTGGTAGTGTGGTGAAAGCTTCTATGGTAGCATTTTTATTCACAGAGGAGGCCATCGAGAGAGGATGTGGATGACATAGAAATACTAAATCATTGAGAGGAAAGTGGATGGAAATAGATGAGACAATGAAATCTACAGATACAATAGAGGTAAAAAGAGAAAAGCAACCTCAACCAAAGGAGGAAGGTGTTTATGAATTCAAAAATGCTACAACATAGAGGAGATATCAATATGTCAAATATATGACTAATGTGAGGTTTTGTGTTGGATAGCATACTCGTTGAAATGATATAATTAGTGTACTAATCATTATTTACTATGTTGTGTATTATAGGGGCAAGACGAGGCCATGGCAACAAATTGTGTCATATCAAATGAGCACACGATAGATGAAGCGGGACATCAAGTACTCAAATTTTGACTTAACTTAGGAAAAAATGATCTAATGGCATTTTGTGATACATCCATCTTTTGTCATACTATTATTGAAATTTATAATATATTATCCAATCTCAACATAAATTAATGCATGTTGTTGATTATTTTAGATGGATATTGGAGCAAATGCAGAGCTTGAGCATTGAACTAGAAAAAGAAGAAGATATGTACGTGGACGTGGACTAAAACTATTAAATCACATAGATGATAGTGGGTGGAAGAGGATATGACAATGGATACTGCAGACACAACAAATGATTGCACTAAAGAAGAGGTAGGTCAGGACTACAGTACATGGGATGAATACTTTGAGAAAATTGTTGTTTGTAGATGTTTTGTATGTCATGGAAAGAAACAATTCAAATGAGCGATTGCACAAAGACATTACATTTATGATGAGCTTCTAGTTGGTAGTATGCCTCATACAATCAATTAAAACCAAAAAATAATAAATGAGTGTGGACTGATGTTTTAAAAACTATGTTGTCAAAATTATTTTTTATTTAAATTATTGTATAAATAAGGTAGTCTATAAAATAATGTTCCATTATTCAATTGATGTATATATGTTTGTACAATTTTTATTTTTATTTTTTAAGCCATATTTGATTATATTTCTTTGAAATTGATACATTTATGATCTATCCAATTGTTGCCAAACAGTAAATAATGCTTGCATTTGTTGATAGATAGAAGATTTTGATGAAACACATACTAATACCCAAGATTGAACTGGGTTATTAAGATTTGGACAAGATGATCCAAACCATCCTTTAAACCACACTAGGGTGAAAAGAGCAAGATTGAAGAGAACACTACCACTTGAGAAATTTTAAGAGTTGATGAGAGTTGCATACATTGATGACATGCAACCTAGCCTTAATGATGATGATCATGATAGTGAAAATGCAGTACATGAAGAAGGATTGAATGAAATTCTTATAGATTTCTTTAGGGATGGAAACAATGATGAAAATAATGATTATATGGTTGACAATAATGATGATAGCATGGGTAATTACCACCAATCTAATGTTGATGATAACAACATCAAAGACTCCATCAAGCAAGCATCAAAGACACCCGTGTTCAAATTTTTTGCAAGTAGAACCTCAAAACTGGCATGCACATTAATATTTATTAGAAATCAAGTCACTATTTGGTTGGTTAGACAAAGGATTCACTACCTTACTGAAGTGAGTTGAAATTTATCTCTTACTTTGCATTTCAATTGGTGTACATAATTCATAAACATTCATCAACTTTGTTTATATTTATTTAAGGGTATTTTAAAACCATATATTATATATAGACAGTCCTAGTATACATTGACATATAAAACATGTTCAACATAAGTCAAACATTCAATTGATTTAATCTCTGGCAATCTTATAGGGCACTAAAAACTAAAATATTCTCTGAAGAGAATGTGTTGCCATCAACTTGCAAAGAGGCGCGTCTGTTGTTGGTTGAGTTGGGGATTGAATATAAGAAAATTCATTCATGTAAAAATTATTGCATTTTATATAGAGATGAATATCTAACAAGGTAGACTTCCCTATATGCAAAGAGAAGAGATATTGTATAGATGTACAAGGTCCTATAGTTCCAAAGAAGGTTTTACGTCACATGCCAATTATCCTAGACTTTAACGAATGTTTCATTGCAATTCACTAGCACAATTGATGGACTGGCATGCAAAGAACATGAGTAGAGATGGATTCATGTGAATTCTGGCTGACTCCAAAGCAATGAAACACATAGAGGAAAAATGGCCAAGAAAATTAAAAGATGAACCTCGTAGTATCAGGTTTGGTCTTGCAATTGATGGAGTGTGCCCATTCTCTTTCCTGAGCTCAAATTATAGTGTTTGTCTAGTCAGATTGATAGTATACAATATTCCCCCATGGATGAGTGTTAGAAAGGAGCACCTTATGTTGACTTTCATTGTTCGAGGAAAACATCAAGTTAAAAACATGGATGTTTATCTTGCACCTTTTATTTATGAGATGAAACTACTATGGAAAGGCATAGGAATGTATGACATATCATGTCCTCCATCAAATAGGTCCTTCATGTTGTATGTTGTTCTATGTTGGAATATTCATGATTTCCTAGGACTTGGTGTTTGTTCTGGTAAGATAAAATATTTACGTATTTACACTCATAATTTATTTTCATCCCAACTTTCATACTTAGTTTTATACTATTTTTTTTATGTTATTAGTATTACTTATTGAATTACAGGGCTTCAAACAAAAGGGGATATTTTCATGTCCAAGATGTGTAGAAAAATTTCAAGGGTGGTATTCTAAAGATCTACATAAATTTATTTACGCAAAAAACATGGTTTTTCTACTACTAGATCATAGGTTTAAAAATTTCCTAAAGAATCATTTTGATGGAAAAGTTGAAAATAGAGGCCCTCCCATGATTATGGGTCTAGGTGATTGGCTTATGAAGTATGAAGATGCTAAATTGAAAGCTTGGGAGGAATTTTTTGATCAGGGTGATTCAATTGAAGAACCAGAACAAGTTGTAGTTAATATGCCAGAAGGAATGAAAAGGAAATCCATATTTTGCGAGCTACCTTATTGGAAGGATATATTAATATCTCACCTATTAGATCCTATGGACATCTTCAAAAATGTCCAAGATTCTATATTTCGACATATATCAGGCAAAGAGAAGGACACCTTGTCTTCGAGGAGAAATATTGCTCTTTCGCGTACCAAATTTGATAGAAAAAATTTGTGGCCAAAAAGGGAAAATGAAACATATGCAAAAGCTCCATGGATTTTGAAAAAAAAAAAATCCAGACCAACTAAAAAATTTCATTCGTTCAATAAGGACACCTACTGGCTATGGGTCATCATTGGCTAAAGATTTTACAATTGATGGACATATCACAAGATTTAAAACACATGATTTTCATAATTTAATGAAGGTATTATATATCAGCTTTTCACATTTACTGGTAACATTGATTAAGCACTAAATTTATTTTGATATTTTGTTGTGTGAGAGAAAATTACTAATGACCTTTCCATAAATGTGTTTGATAGCATATCATGCCATTGGCAATTAGCGGGGATTCTTGTCTTACAGTTGACTTAAGGAATGCCATAAGTTGATTGTAAACATTTACAAGGTATGTGGTTATATGAAATGTTCATGTGTGAGAGACATAGAGATATTATATTGCATTTTAATTTATGACTAAAGGTTCATACTAATTTAATATTCTTGTATTAGGTGGGTGACCTCCAAGGAGATCCATGAATCTAAAGTGCCAAAGTGGAAGAAGGAAATTGCAGAAATTGTATATGTATTTGAGAAGGAGCTTCCTACAAGTTTCATGGACCTACAAGTCCATTTACTTATACACGTAGTCGATGAAATTGAATTGGTTGGTGTCGTATCAATGAGGTGGATGTTTTTCTTTGAGAGGTATATGAAAACTCTTAAAAGATATGCTTGACAAAAGGCACATCCAGAGGGTTGCATGGTTGAAGGTTATGTATTGAATGAATAATTTTTCTTCCTGTGTGAATTCATTGGTTAGGATTTTGAAGATGGCCCATGTTTCTGGGATGAAGAACGAGCATCAGATATTATAGATCAAGAAAAAACATAGTCTAATGGTGTTGAAATAGAAACTAGTAAGTAAATTCACGATCAGTGTCGTTTTTTTTCTTGCAATCATTAATTTACTCTGTAATTTATTTGTCAAATTAACAATATGACATTTGGAGTTTAAAATAAACATGTTGACATGTAATAGGTGTAGACAAAAGCTCTATACTCGACAAGTTCATTATGTACCACATGGACTTTATGAACAAATGGATTGATCTATATGATAAAAAGACAGAAGAAGTGTTAGAAGCAAGGGGACAGTTTAAGAGATCAAACCCAAGGAATACTCCACTTCCCACTCATCTACTTGGGGAATGGGGCAAAGATTGCACACTAGAATGGGTTACCAAAAAAATTCAAAATCAAATAGAAGATGTAGGTACAGATTCAAACATAACAGAAGATGAAATCAACATGTCTAGAGGATGTGAAAGAAAGGTACAGTTGGAATTTTACAAAATGTTGTTTCCTTACAGTTTTGACAGTATTAACTATTTTAATATTCATCATTATATTTGTTTTCATTGAAATTAATGGTCTTTCACAGGTGAGGAAATATCCAACAATGTGGGCATATGGTCGACATTATCATGTAGAAAGTGTAGACATAAAGAGACGATCCTTCGATTGTGGCATCATGGTTGACTTCAAGCAATCCATTCGATCAAGCTCAAAAGATAAGAATATAATTTAAGGGAATCTACAAATAGTTGGGAAAATACAAGAAATTATTGAGTTGGATTACCGCTCTTTTAAATGTTGTATTTTTAAGTGTAGATGGTATGAAGCATTTGAGAGGACATGAAGACATGATACCCATAGTGGATTGTTCTCTATAGATTCCTCATCGTTCCTACCAGAGGTTAAGGAGCCTTATGTTCTACCAATTCATTGTGAGTAAGTATTTTTATTTAACTCAAACAAGAAGCTGTAGTGATCATTAATCTATTAATTCATGACTTATTGTGAAATATATACATGTGTTTATTAATTAATAAAATTGTTATAAAATACGTCTAATATATGTATGTCATTCATGTGTAGGTATTTTTCTATGAAGATATTTTGGACCCAAAATGGATATTTTTCATACATTATGATCCAAGATTAAGGCATGTATTTGACGATGCATTAGTGGATATTGAGCAAAACAATGTCGGCCAAAAAAATGAGAGAGGGATTAGAGTACATCAAAGAAATTGACATCCATGATGATGTTGAAGATGGTTATGTTCAGGCACAAGAAGAAAACAATCCAGAGTTAGATGATGTTATGGAAGACAACAATATGGATGGTATAGAAAATGATGATCCAAATACATCTGGAAACAATATAGATGGTCTATAGTCAAATTTTAATGATGATGAAGATGATGTCGGTCAAGATGAGGATGATGATATTATTAAATACTTGAAAGAACATATGAACATTGATAATGATACACTAGATGACATTGTAGCAGACAATAATGTTAATGACCAAGAATTCTAAATTTTTAGAATTATTTGCAATCCATGTTTAAAAAGGATGATTTTTATGGCCTAAACTTTGAAATGCTTCAGTAATATTATGTTGTACTTGGACAATTGAAAACATGTTTTATTCTCCTAGCAAGATTTTTTATTTTCCATTATAATTCTAGACCAAACAACATTTGCAGGGATGGCCTTTTACACCAATCTTAATTTGTATGAAGTTCACGAACCTGCTGTCAAGAAGTAAATTCCTTTCGTAGACAGGAAATGTAAAGGCTTCATTTAAGAAAAGATAAGTAGTCTCTTTCTGAGGGTAATCCACATGCAAAAAGTAAAAAGCACATAAAAAAACAATTGTATAGTAGAAAATCAAACTCAATCAATTATGTCTTATTTCGCTTGTGCACTTATCTGAAAGACATAGGGTATTCACCATACATTTCACTTGACAAAGCAAACATGTGCTTTCATTTATTTTTATTGTATATCTCAGAAGTGAAATTGTTGTTACATAATGATGCACTAAGAAAATAATATATACAAAAAAATGCAATGAATTTTTTTGAAATTTAACATGCAACCTATTGTGTTGTGCTGAAAGGAATCAAGATTAACTGGAACAAGAAATAAAAATAAAATTTTGATGATTGTACTTATAAGTGAGCATGATATGAAAAGTGTAGACAATGATGGCGCTGAAATTGAAAACCGTGATTCTAATGACATTACTGTTTTATGTCATTAGAGATAAAGAGCACATACAATTTTATATACATAGAAAATGAAGATTTGAAACTGCTAAACCGAAAATGTTAACACTGTAATAATTTTTCTTAAACAATAATTCACATACTCACTTACAAAAAAGGGTGAAGCATTTTTTATTCAAATTCTATTTTCTTTAATAGACATAACAGTAAAAAAATATTTATAAGTACAAGAATATATACACTATTTCATAGAAAATAAGGAATGTTTCATAGAATATACAAGTACAAGAATATATATAAGAATTTTTACAAGTACAAGAATATATACATTGTTTCATAGAATATATTCATTGTTTCATAGACTTCTAAATTTTTTGAATTATTTGCAATCTGTTGGGTCTCAAAAATTTAAGTTTTTAGACCATAAGAGGGTGCCAATCTCTAAGAGGTATTTAATCCTTAATAAAAACCAATTAAAGTAAACTATTTGAAAGGATTTTAATTCACACCTAACCAGAAACCAATCAAAGCATCCACACAGTAACAACAAATGTGCCCTGATAAATCTTGCAGATTTAAACAACTTGAAAGACCACTTTGGAGACAACAAAGCAATAAATTATCATGAAAATCGACATAACAATTGAACACTGAAAATGGATTATGAGTTATAATGTATCTACTCCATTATATTGCTCAAAAGATAAACATACATAACATGAGTTCTTTTGATATGAATAAGTGGATGAGATGGTCTAGTATCTATTCTAATGGATTAAAATGATGATGATATGATGATCAAAATCAGACCTTGGTTTCCCTATTTTTATGAGAAGCAACAAGCTTCAGGCCTATTCACAAAAGTTACATCATTTATTAACTAAAGCATAATTAACATAACATATAAACTTAAAAAGAGTTTATTGTTGGATGCACCACAGTCCGTTAATCATCAACAATCGCCTATGACCACCTAAGATCTGTTCAAGTCTCAAGCACCATGTTAATGCGTCCACACAACCAAACTCTGACTACCTCGACATACAACTCGTGCAAGGAGCAATTTGACCTTTGACATGTGATCAATGTATTTATCCTGGGCATAAGTGTTTGCATTTTGTAGAGTGTTTTTCATTGCATTCTCTAATCTAACAATCCTCTCGGGCTGCTTATGCATTTTCCTAAGTACCTCATCCTCATCATTGATGTCATCAGGAATGCCTAGAAAATATTTTGAATCTTATTTTTGTAAGTTTCCCGATCATTCAAACCTGTTTCTTCAAAGAAATCTGGCATGGCCATACATAGTGGTTGGTTGAAGTCACTCAATTCCTATGTCAAGATATTCTAGAATTTTTCATTTGTATTCATGAGGCTCTAACATTATTGGAGCAAAGCATTATTATCTCCATCTTTTGCCTTGATATTGGATTCCATTTCTTTCATCCTATCAAGCAGTCTTCCATGCTCCACGAGGGCCTTGTATGTTCCACTGTGAGCACACCAGACACCATCTGCATGTTAGCACATATCTTTGAATTTCATATAAATTATCCCAGATGCTACTTCAAAAGTAGTAGCCTTCAAATTTCTTTTTAGTTCTTCCTATTCCTTTTGAGCCTTTTCAAATTTATGCTTCCATTGAGCAGTCTCAAACATGGCCTCTAACACTTTTTTTTCATGTTCAATTAAAGGAGAGAAAAGCCTTGGAGAAGTAGGCAACATATCTTTGTAGTTGGTTAATTCTTGTTTCAACTTGTCATTTTCCTCTATCAGCCACTGGTTATCTCTTACTAGATTTTGGATTTGGGCTTTGGTGAATTTGGCGACATTCACATTCAAGTCAGCAGTCTTCAAGGGATCTTTTTCCCCTACTCTTTGCACCAAGAGATGTCCAAAAATCTGATCATGGTCAATGAGAGAAGGCTTCTTGTCTGGGGGGTAAAGAGCCCAAATTTGCAAAGTGGGATTATCAGGATTGTACTTTGACCTTGTATAGACCCTATCACCTACTACATCCATTATCTGTAAAGTTTTATTCTTTCTCTTCAAAAAGTTTTCAAACACAATGGCTGAACTAATATCCCACCTAGGAAGGAGCATAACTCTAGCTTCTTGCAATAATTCTTTTCCTCTCTCAGCAGTCATGTTTCTAATTTCCCTATCAACTTCATCTTGCAAATCTTTCAAGGCATAAGCCTCTTTCTTAGGGTCAATGCCATTTAACCTTTCTCTTATTAGTCTTCCTTTATACTCATATATAAAGGACTTAAATCTAGGGGTCTACACAAAACTATCATCTGCAACAAATTCTTGACTTGCACGATGCCTCACATCATCTAATAGCTCATCAAAGTTGATCACACTTCTTTCCAATGGCATCTCATATTAGGGTATAACAGGAGAATTAAACTATGAGACTTATTCTTCCTCCTTAGTGTTATCTTCTTCCATGGATGGGGAACCATCTGAGAAGCTCACTTTAGGAGTAGGTTGGGGTGATAAGTGATCTAGGTGTGATTTTTCTACTTGCCTCCTAAGACCGATGCCCCTTCCCCTTTCAAATGCCACAAGTGGCGCATCTCTTATCATTTCTTCTTCATGGAGGATTAACTATTTATTTATTTTTGTGGGATCCTATACCTCAGGGAAAGCCCCTACATAGCTTGTATTATTACTCACCTTCCAAGTCTTAGCCATCATAACCCTACTATAGCCATTCATTCTCATCATGTTTTGTTTTTCTTCACAATTTTTGATGACATCTTCTAAAAGGAAAATATGCTCATACCCTTTCAAAAAAACTTGGCATCACAAATGAAGTGTTCAAGATCAAAATTTTCCCTTTTGTTGCCAACTAGCAAGCCATAATAATCTAGTTTACCACTAACCAAGTCATAGCCTAAATCAGAGATAATAGTGAAATCACCAAAGCATAAAGTGGAAGGCATGAAATTCTACCCCCCATAGCTCTTTAAATGCATGGAAGCTAAAAATGACAATTGCCTTATGATCTCTAAATAAGCAACTCTGTCTAGCATAGTCTTAGGCAACAAATAAGGTGCGGCTTCAAATCCATAAACCTTGATAACAATACAATCCCCAAACATGTACTAGTCCCCACAATTGTGATTTATCCTTACTTCATGACCCATGTCTTTTGGTTGGAGAAATCTTAAGATATTTGGGGAGAGGTTGTAGTCACATTTGTGGCCTAGCATCTTGTATAGTGTTTTCACAAAATAATCCTCAAAATATAGGTAGTGGGACCTCCCACACCTAATGTCCAACACAGATGTCCACATTTGTGTAGGCCTTGAATTTCCATCATTATCTAAGTATTTTATTCTTAATTCCTCACCCCATATCCCCATCACCTACCCTTGGTATAATATCATGTGCATGAAAATAGAATTGTGCTTGAAATTAATGGCTTCATTATCATTCTTGATGATATTGAGGGCATTATTGATGGCCTTCAATAAATACTCTGCATAATCATAGGGTCGAGCATTATGGCTCTTGATGTCTATGGCTAAAACCATGGGAGCAATTGTCATGTTCTCAAGAACATCAATTCCCAGTACTTGACCAACTGAGTCATAAGTATTAAAAGTATTCTTCAAACAAAGCCACAGAGAATGGGGGCTTATCTTCACTAGAGAACCTCATAGTTTGGTTACCCACACCTTTAACCCTATGTAGAGGAAATTTCCACCTCTTATAACTTGTTTCCATGGTGTGGTATTCCTCCAACAATTCTCTAATTCGTAAAAAAAATTCAGGGAAGTGTCTAGCTGAAAAATCATGGAAATATAATCTAGCTTTATGACCATGAACTGTGACCCATCAGGCAAATGAATTTCTTTCATCTTCGGATTGTAATTATTTTCCAACACCTTGATTAACTCTACATTCACAAAGATGTTGGGTACTACAAGTTTACCCAAATTCAAATTCCACAGGTTTGACACTGGGCTATGCCGGAATTTCTTCCTATAATGATAAATAAAGAGGTTGTAACCCCTACACGGAGTCCATACATATCTCAAATTTTTATGTTTATCTTCTAATGTCACACACGATGGGTTAAGCTATACTATTCTTTTGGATTTTGGCCCAGACCTAGGACACTGATCAATTACGTCTTGATTCAATTGCCTAGCTTCAGTTTTCTGTCTTTTTGCTTTCTGTTTGCCTTGGGTTTTCTCCAGCTCAACCCTACTCATGCAATTCTTTTATCTACTTACTGAGAAAATACTTTGAGCTGAATCTAGACCACTTAATTGGATAAATGCTACAAATTTTCAGCTGCCTACCACTGTCCAAGCTGGTTCTTCAAATCCTTCAATTGCAATTCACAGTGATTTCAACTTCTTTGAGGCCATATTTATCAAACTTCAAGACACTTCATCATGCCACCTTTATGATCAAGTTCTTCATTAATAGTAGTAGTCTCATTGATATTTTCATTAGTCACATCAATTGGACTAATCATCATTTCATAACTGTCGAAGAGACTTTTAATTAAATTGCCTATTGTTTCTTTGATATGATGGTATGGCAGTGTTTTTCCCTTCCCCTCTAGTGTTTACCACACTACCGCCTTGCTCAAGGCTTCTTGTTGTGGGGTTGCGGTGTATACCAGTCTACCATATATGTTGCTCACCTTCTCGATAGTATAGCGGTGTATGCTTTTGATCATTAATTGAAGAGTGTCGATGAGACAATCTTATTTGTCTTACTAATATCTTAATGTCTCTTCGACATTAGATCTTATGTTCCTCTGATGTTGGTTGCCGATGTTGATGAGACAAGTTAATGTCTCTTGCCGATATTCCACTATCTCATCAACAATTACTTCGTTATATCTGAGAGTTGTGTTTCGCTGAACACTTGTAGATATGCCTTGTCGATGTTACATAAGTGATTCTCTCCTTGATATGCCTATATCTTGTTGACATTTCACTGTTTTACATCATCGATGAGACATATAAATAAGTCTCTTCAACATAGGGGTGTCTCATCTAAATTTTTGATTTGTGCTTTGTGCTAATGTTGGGGAGACTTTGGAGGGACTCTCATCGACATGGTGTTGTCTTGGTGATATGCTATGAGAAATCATTGGAGTATTTCAAAGGAAGAATACACTTTGATGTTGTGATCAAGAGTTTTATTTGGAAGCTCACGTGAGGGATTTTATTAAATTTAAGTTATTATGATAGGAATTCTATGCATATGGTGGATGTAAGAGATGAGTGAAAATGGAAGTATGCAAAAAAATTAGGATGGAATTTTGGCTACAACAAAATCCATGTTTAAAAAAGGATGATACTTATGGCCTAAAATTTGAAATGCTTTAGTAATATTATTTATGTCGATACAAATTACCTATTGCAATATCCTTAAATTATTTAATCTTTGGTATGAATTGTTGGGAGAAAAAATTAGGATTACTTGGATGCTTCTTCCATTCATTTTGTATCAACATATGTTCATGAAAACACAAAAGTTAATAGCTCAATCAGGTAGAGCTTTTGTGATTTTCAAAGGAAAAGTAAGGTATATTTTTATTTTTTCTACATTAAATTCATGTGCATAAACAAAATCAAAAGATTACATTACTAGATTGCACTTATATAGATGCATTTAATATAGGAAAGATTGCACAATCCTTTCAAAAATGTAGTCTTTATTGATAATTTAAATGTATGTTGTTCCACACAATTCATAGAACTGACTATTTGAATGCATATAATCAAAAAATTATATATTTATATATACAAAAGAGAAAAATGCACATAAAGAGAAATGGCGAATCTCGGTTACTTTGTTCTACATCATCTTCAGTCTTCCCACTTGTCTAATCCTCCAAGTTGATGTCTTCCTTGTTACTCCTAGGTTCCCTGCATTTGAGTGAGAAGAGTGTTGTTAGAGCAATGAAGCATCACAAGTCAAAATATGTGCATACATCTATAAACATATAATGTGATCATCATGTTCATTCAAATAACTTGCATACCATAGATGTCCAGGAAAACAAGAAAGTAATCAAACATATCTATCATATGCTCGGTTTTATCTAGCATGTTTTCTGATTGTGTAGATATAGATAAAATTAGGTTGTTGTTTTTTTTTATCTGGTTATAGCATGTGGGGTGAAATGTGGCTCCCACAAGGGTTGAGCCCAACCTACTGCCCTATTGTTTCATTTGAGAAGGATAATCACAAGTAAACCATCCATGAAGCATTAAAGATCAATCTTTGCAAGGATAGTGGAGTATGTTGGTAAGGGGTAATCTCCTTATTGATAAAGATTTATCCTTAACATAGCCATGATTCTAATAAACCGGATCATCAAGGATTCCAAGATAGTTTTCATTAACAATCTAGTTAAAAGTAATCAGCCCCGAGCATCATAATAGTCACAATAATTGAACATGAGGGGCAGTCATGTAGATTAAAAGCTTACACAATAGTCATCACTTGGAAAGATAGAGACAACATGTTTCCACATAACAAATTAAATTGAATGCATGAAAGGTACAATGATGAAGTCCATGATAGTGAATGTTTCTTAAGAGGGATTGAAGGACAACATTTTATATCAAGGAGAACAAGGTAACCTCAAACTTTGTTGTACCTGAGTATGATAGTACCTGAGCTTCTAGTGTTTCTAGATGGAACCTATAGCGGAAAAGTGTAGTCTCCATCTGAAGGAACCATCTTCGGAGCTCTTCCCTGAAATGAGGATTGAAAATATCAGAAGAAACTAAATACCATAATTATAAAGTAACAATTTGTATCAAGACAAATCTCAGCAAGTATAATTAAAAAGAGGGTATGTGCAGGCTCATCATGGAAAAAACAGGCCCTTAAGTGGCAATAAAATTCAGAAAAACAGAGTTAGGAAACTTGACGTAAAAATTTGAATAAGTTATCTATATTATTTCAAAAATATGTAAGAATAGAATATGTATAAAATTGAATTTAGTTTCTAAACTACTAGGTTTATTTTTAAAAAATAAAATCTATTTGGTGAAAATTTGAAATTTCAATGTAGTAGTACTTAAATTTCAGGGAAAAAAAAGAAGTAGGTGTCTGTCTGACCACCCTAACCACAATAATATGATAATATTTTTTTATAATATTTTAGATATAAGTAGGGGACTCATGTCCCAATGTGATGCATATTTTTTTGTAATTTTTTTCCAAGTAAATAATTAATTATGAATTTTTAATTACAACTTTTAAAAAATATAAAAAATCGTATGTCTAACCACCTTAACTTGGTCAAAACTTCATGAAATTCATTTTTTTTTTTTTAATCCTATATTATGTGAAGCATAGAATGTGAAACATGTTTTGGATTCAAAAAATGTGGTACTGTTTGAAAGCTATAGATTTTTTCAATCAACCTATCAATCAGGACTTTAGTCGTAATTCAAATAGAAAATGAATAATAATAATTTATTAAATTCAAAGTAAATCATAATTTATATTGGTGGAAAGGTGAGAATATCCTTTAAAAACCCTTTTCGTTTCATCAATTTTGGGCAAAAAAACGTCGTCAGCCACATGGGCCATCATATCACTTAGATATTGCCACTTTTTGGCCCATTATGATCCTGCACATACCCAAGACAAATCCTTACAATTGGACCTCAAGTTACACCAAATATATTTATGATTTTATCTTTAGAATGTAGGAGCTTTCTCTATCAAAGCTTCATGACTTGAAATTGGACCAATAAAATTTATGATTTTATCTTTAGAATATAGGAACTTTCTCTGTTCGATACTCACAACCTCAAATTAGATCAGAAGCTGGATAAATAGATTTATGATTTTATCTTTAGAATGTACAAAATTTCTCTATCGGATATTAAAGATGTAAGGTTGGATCAGAAACTGGATAAGAAAATTTATGATTTTATGTTTAGAATGTAGGAGCTTCCTCTGTCGGATATTTGGAAATTCCTACACACAAGTTATGCTTCGAAGCAAAAACACCTGGAAGTGTTTCACATCGGCTCAAGGTACAATCCAATTTTTCCTAAACCATCCATACCCTAACGTTGCATCACAATCTATTCTTCCTGCACATAAAAATGCCACATATTAACCCCTTCTAAATAAAACTCAAAATACCATGAAACAATGAGTCCCCTATATTAGGAAGTAGGCAATCTATAGGGCATAGTTTCATTTTATACAATGATGCTCATGAAAGGAATCTTCAAGTGACAGTGAGTGAATTGTTTGAGATTGCAGCTGATGGTGCAATATCCAGTCTTAAAGGTAGTTAGCAAAGCAGTAAATGTGCAAGAAAATCAAATTGTACACAACAAACAGTTCATAATGTTATCTTGCATAACGCCTTAAGTTTGAAGATAAAATTATCATTGTATTTTGATGAAAGTAGTGACCTTAATGGTCAATCACTGACAACCATGATTTTAAAACATGCTATTGTTCTTATGGAGGCAACATTTTAAGCGAGGCGGTGAGTGGTGGTTTGGAACAATGGCAGGTATGAAGGACTTGCTTTATATGCATACTATGCAATCTAGCTTAAGACAACATTCTTAGAAGAGATTGAAGGTGGATTATGGAACTCAAGGGTTACCATGATAAAGATTAAAGAAAAGAATGAGATCTATTTAAAAGCCACTATCATGAAGATATTAAATATTTCAAATGAAAAACCCTAGCAGTTGGAGTAATGAACATAGTGTGAAATAGGACAGTGTGCTAGGGAAGATTTAGGAGATCTCCACATTATCTAATCATAGGAAAATACATCATTTATTTATTTTTTAAATTAAAATAAAGTATTCTAAACCCTATATAGGACACATTGATACTTCAAAAGCATCTGATTTATTTTTTAAAATTAAAAGAAGTCATTCTAAACCCTATATAGAATACATTGATACTTCAAAAGCATCTGAAGGAATTTGAGATTATGCAAACATATGTCAATTAAATACCTGGATTACAAACAGTAGCATGAAAATTGTAACCCTTGTTGATCAGAGCTAGAATTGATAAACAATAATGAATCCTATGCCTCCTATCATGTGCATCTCCTTACCATTCTTTGTCATTCTTTACTAAAACACTTTTCTATTTTAGCGGGATATGCCTAAAAATAAGGTTTGAACAAAGGTTTTATTGTATGTTTATTAAAATGAAATATCCATTCTAGCTGGCTATGCTTGAAAATAAGATTTTGACAAATTTTTTAAAGTATGTTTATTAGAGTTTTAGAGTATTTTGGTGGGCTATATTCTTGATTCCTTAAATGATTTATTCAAATGGATTGTGACTGACGTGATTTTCTGCCATGATTACTATACTACCGCCGTCTCTTATTATACCCTTTGTGGTATGGTGGTGTTTTTCTCTTCCCTTCTACTGTTTACCACACTACCACCTTGCTCAAGGCTTCTTGCTGCAGGGTTGCGGTGTATACCAGTCTACCACATATGTTGCTCACCTTACCGGTAGTATAGCGGTGTATGCTTTTGATCATTACCTGAAGAATGTTGATGAGACAATCTTATTTATCTTACCGATATCTCAATGTCTCATTGACATTAGATCTTATGTTCCTCTAACGTTGGTTGCTAGTGTTGATGAGACAAGTTAATATCTCTTGCCGATATGCCATTGTCTCATCGATATTTTCCTTTGAAAGTATTTCTTTATATATCGATGTAACTCTTCCATGTCGGGGAGACTTGTGATTATCATTGCAGTATGGTGGTGTATTGCCCTACTCTTCAGTTGTTTATTGCACTACCGCCTTGCTCAAGGCTTCTTTGTGCGGGGTTGCGGTGTATACCGCTCTACCATATATGTTGCTCACCCTTTTGATGGTCTAGTGGTGTATGCTTTTGATCATTACTTGAAGAGTTTCGATGAGATAATCTTATTTGTCTTACCGATATCTCAATGTCTCATTGACATTACTTCTTTATATCCAAGAGTTGTGCTTCACCGAGCACTTGTAGATATACCTTGTCAATGTGATGTAAGTGATTTTCTCCTCGATATGCCTCTATCTTGTTGACATTTCATTGTTTTACACATCGATGAGACATATAAATAAGTCTCTTCTAAATAGGGGTGTCTAAACCAATGCTAAACCCAAAGCTAAACTCGAAGCTAAAGTCGGTAGCTAAAAGTGGCGCTAAACTTGGAGCCAAAGGAAACACTAATGGTGGCACCACACTCGAAGCCAATATCGATGCTCAAGGCATTGATAATTCTAGCATAAATTAGCACCTAAATTAGCATTTACTAGTCCTGATCAGTGCAAATAAACACCAAAAATAGCGCCATCCCGATAAATAGCACTGATGTTTTCAAAGAATTGGCAAAAAATACATTAAAACATTGGGTGGAAGCAAAAAATGGAGCAAAGCACAGGGATTTGTTGTAGTGTTAGGTCCTATGAATATTTTTAGAAGTCTTAGTTGTCATAAGATCTTATCTTAACTTATGTCATTTAGTTCTTGTGTCTTAGGTCATTTAATATTAGTTCTCTCATGTCATAAAATTAACACTTGTTATGATCTACCTTCTTTCATTCTTTATTTATGTTTATGCCTAACTATGATTGTAATATAAGTTTGTTACCTACATAATGTGTTTTGTTGTAACTAATTTTTAATGTGTTAAACTTGTTTTAAATGTATCTTAAGCATTATAGAATATGTAAACACTGATGCTAGTCATTGTGAATTATGTGCAAGATACACTAATTATTTTTGTACCACCTAAAATACAATATGATGTGAATTCTATAATTAAATTGAAGATTTATTTAAATGTCAATTGAATCCAAAATATATCTTGAATGATTTGATATCACTGTAAATAAATTAATGCCTTATATTTAGTTACCAATTTTTAATAATAATGTTTTCTTTATCGGTTAATTAAAAATGGATGACTTAATAGATTATACCAAACACATAGATGTCACTGTCTATTTGTAATATTGCATATAATGTTGTAATATAGGTATTATGTCCTCGAACCTAGTTGCCCCATGAGTGGATGAAATTTGAAATCTGCACTAAAGTGTCCAATCTAGTGGCCCCCCTAATAAAATAGGTTGAGTTTCTTTTTCCCATGAGATTTAGCCATCCCTCTCTAAGAGTGTTTACTACCTTATTTTTTTCTCACATGCAAGTTTAGATTTAGATGTTGATGGGCATTTGGTGTAACACCAATGTCATGTTGTAGGCACCTATATGGTGCCAAGTTTAAATCTCAATAAAATAAGTTTAGATTTTGACATTTAGTCTCATATTTATGTTAGCTAAAATATTTTAAATATTGTATTGGTTTTATTTTAAATTCTATACTAACCATTCAATTCATGTAGGTTTAAATTTAGAGTCAGGAATGATAAATATTTAATAAACAATTGAAATTTAAATAGGAGTATTTTGTATTTAGTTTTGAAAATTATGATGAAGATTTGAATGTTGATGTCGTTTATATTTTATTTGTTGATGGTAAAAAAATCAATGTTCATGATTTTAAAATTTTAAATAGTTGTACAATCTCTTGTGGATCAAATCCATGTCTTTTGAGATCAAACTTATGCACAAAAATGTTGTGGCATGCATAAATGCTCTATAATTGATATGATAGGTCTCATTCACCCACTAAGAAATATTCAAAAAAACCTTGGAGAGATCATTGGATTGCAAGGGTCATGTTCTCATAGGTCACCTCCTCGATTAGATTGGTTTTATGGTAATGGAAGAATATCAAAGTGTAGTGTTGTAAATTATGTGTAGGTTATAGATTTTAAGTGAATTGGGAAAGGATTGAAGACCTAATTTCTCATTCAAGTGTTCAAGTCCTACAAGTCAATAAATTAGGGAAAGTGGTGTTGTATGCCCAAGATAACTGTGAGGGGGGGTGAATCAGTTGCACATTAAAATATCAAAACCGTCATAAAATTTCAAATCCACATCAACTTATTTAATCCTCAATCTGTTAGAATTATTTAGCATGAAAGAAAATAACAGAAATTGTAACACATCAATACCATATACAATAGAACACCAGATTTATGTGGAAAACCCAAGAAGGGAAAAACCAAAGTGAGGATTAGCTCACAATATAACATAATTGCAACACCAAATACAAAAAGGCTCACTATTAATGGCTCGCTACCATATCATAGAAAAGAAGAAAAAATAATGTTATAGTGAGGAATTCATCTCAATGCAACAAAAAATTCCACTACAACATCACCAACACATTCGTAGCCTCTTTGAAGATTGTAGACACATTATGCTCATTGCTTACATTGGTCTAACTCATTAAATCTTGCACTACACTTCACAAACTCCCACTTCTCAACTTTGCAATCCGCACCACACTCTCTACACTATCCTCCATCAAAACAACACTTATTTATACCTTCTTCAACCTTGAAAACATTCTCCAAGGTCGGCTATGCACCTCATCCATGCAAATTCAAATTAGGTCAACACTAAGCATTCCCATGGTGGAAAGGAATGAAAGAAGACCACACCACATCTTAAATCAGACCCAAATTATACATATACACCAGATTGTGCTTCCATAATCATCGAAGAAAATCCATAATTAGTGTAAACACCCAAGGTTGGTTGAACCTGTGTAAACACCATTAAAATTTAAGAACACACTTCCTCATATCCAAAGATGGTTCATAGACCACACACAACACTTGAACACAATATAGAACATTCCACAAACACCCTAGAATCCAACAAATTCCTTTCCAACAAATTTCACCTAAAGAATGTACACACCTAGTACACTCAAACAACCTTCCATATACTGTAATTCAAGAAACCACCTTACAAAGCACTAGACCATGAAAAAATTCAACTAAAGGTAGATATGAACCTTGTTAGTGCTGGATTTTTTCGTTGCGTTGTTGATATGTGGTTGTCATTGATGTCAACACTACTGAAGTTTGTATATGTCGAGGATATTGAGAAAATTATAATAAATATGTTGAAGGATTTTTGTGAAGCTATGAAGTTAAGCATGTTGGAAAGTTCAGTATGTTGGTATTTAGAAGTTGCAGATTAAAGGGTTTGTTGTTGAGCCTATCTAGTTTATCTACCAAAAGTTTTAGAGGTGCACATCAAGATTTAAGAAAGTGGTGAGTTTTTTTGTTCCTACAGTTATTCTATTACTATACCCGGTGTTTTTGGAAGAAGAGAACTTGACTCTAGTAATTTTAGTTGTTGTGTATGCTCTTGTGATGTTCGTTGATCTTTCTAGATCGTGCTCTATCTTTGTTGCACATCTATGTTGATTAGAGTGCTTGTGATCGGAGATTTTTCCTTTTCATGTTTGGGTTTTGATGTTCTTGGCTGGCATGGTGGTTGTAGCATGTTGTAGATCCTTGTGGATTAATTTTTGAATATTTGACATGCTCGAGTAGGTTGTTTTAGGTATTCATTATGTTGTGACCGACTTCGGTTGGTGTGCATTGAGATTTTTTCATGAATTAGGCCGATAGTTTGTATTCATTTATCATTTTATTTTTGGCTGACAAAGTTGTTGATGTAATTCCATGTAGAAAATATATAGGAGCAATTTTATTCTTCATTTGAGATGTGTGTGTGTGTAAGGAGAAGTATGCAAGTACTCTATGAAAATAAAGATCAAATCATTAGATTGTAGAGAAAAGTGTGAAGAAGATTGAGCGAAGTGTGAAGAAGTGTTTTTGTGCTTAATAGAAACTGTAATCAAGATTTTGAAGAAGCTAATTTCTGAGTTCAAATCCTTTAGATGGTTTTAATCTGAATATTTTTGTAAGGAAGTGTGTCTTCTTTGAGTAGTGAGCTCTAGGCAGTGTGCCTAAATGCATGTGCATTCTCATTATTCATCTCTATACTTTTAATAGGGTATAATATTGTGGATTGACATCCACCATGTTTTTTTCCCCAAACAAGGTTTCCACGTATAAAATCTCGGTGTTCTTTATGTTTCTAATGTGGTGATTGTTTATGCTTAATGTTATTTCATCAGATCTAAGAATAAGTTGAGTAAGGTTTAATAAGTTTGAATAATCTATTACAAGTGATTATCCCCCCCTCTCAGTTGTCTATCCTTGTTTTTCCAACAATTGGTATCAAAGCAGGTTCCTCTAAAGAAGTTTAATAGCTTGAGGTGATCTGAGATGGCATCATACAAGAAGGATAGTCCTTGATTTGATAGAAAAAACTACTCTCTATGGAAGGCTAGAATGGAGTGTCATTTGAAGTCCATTGGTGAACCCTTTTGGAAGATTACAAACAATAGATATGTTATTCCTCTGAATGGCCCCTCTACTCCTGATGAGATCAAAGAAGCTAAAAAAAATATCAAGGCTATAGAATCATTGTTGAGTACTCTGACAGATTCACAGATGACAAATGTGATGGATCTGAAAACAACATATTAGATCTGGAAGAAGCTGGAAACATTGTATGAAGGAGATGCGCAAGTGAAAGTTGCTAAGCTACACAGTCTAAAAGGAAAGTGAGAAAACTTGAAAATGGGCGAAGATGAAAAAAATTATTTCTTTCATGCAAAAAGTAAATGAACAAGTGATGGGTATTATATGTGTTGGTGGAATCTTGGATGAAGAAGAGATTGTAGCTAAAGTGCTCAGATCATTTCCTACTTCTTACAAATTGAAAGCTCATGCTATTGAAGAGCTCAGGATAGTAACAAATATTACAAGAGATATGTTGATTGGTAAGCTTCTTTCCTTTGAGTTGAGTGAATTTGGTGACTCTATCCCTAAGACATAATCTACATTTAAAGCTACTATATCTAGAAGAAGAAAACAAAGATATGATCTAGGAGAAAGTTATAGAAAGACATTCAAGTATGAAGATGAGATGAAACAGATTGAAAATGAAGAAAGAGAGGTAGAAGAGTTGGAAGCACTAATTGTGAAAAGAGAAGCCAAAGGACAAGGTAAGTACAAAGTAAATTTTCCTATTAAATTTTTCTCTTGCAACAAGATAGGTCATTTTGCATCAAGATGTTCTGAAAGAGTTCCTAGGTCCAAACTAGACAAGCCTAGATTTCAAAAAAAATGTTATTATGCTGAAGAAGGGGTTACTGATGAAGAATTAGATAAATAAAATGGAAATGAGGATGGATGGGTATTCATTTCTATCAAGGAAAATGGTTTGGTGTCCACTAAATTTTCTAGTAATAAGAATATTGAGAAAGCTCTTGTATTCAGAATTAAAGAAAAGGATGAGTGGGTGATTGACAGTGGATGCTCACATCATTTGACTGGTGACAAAAGTAAGTTTGTAAGCTTGGAGAAGTATGACGGTGGTGTTGTAATATTTGGAGATAACAATGTTGGTGTGATTTGTGGTAGAGGCACTATTTCTCTTGGTGGTAAACACAATATTGATGGTGTCCTTTATGTAGAAGGTTTGAAGCATAATCTATTGAGTGTTGGAAAAATGGTCGACAAAGGATACAATCTTTAGTTCAATGATGGAAAGTGTAGGATACTGGGAATTTCTAGAAATATAATTGCTTCAGGTACAAAGACAAGAGGTAATATTTTCCACCTAGGTGCTGCTAGTGAAATTTGTTTAATTTCTCAAGTTGATGAAAGTTGGTTATGGCATAGAGGGTTGTGTCATGTGAATTTTGATAACATTGTCAAGATAAGCTCCACTCAAGTAGTAAGAGATCTTCCTAATCCAGTGAAGCCTAATAACATCATATGCAAGGAATGCCAGATGGGAAAACATAATAGAGTTTCTTTTCAAAGAAAACAACATCATTCTAATGGAGTATTGGAGTTGGTGCATATTGATCTATGTGGTCCCTCCAGAATCAGAATTCTACAAGGAGAAAGGTACTTTATGTTACTTATTGGTGATTACTCTAGGATGATATGGATTTCTTTCTTGAGAGAAAAACATGAAGCATTAGAGAAGTTCAAAATTTTCAAAGCTATGGTCGAGAATGAGATAGGTTTGAAGATTAAATGCTTAAGGTCAGCCAGAGGTGGTGAGTTCACTTCCTGGGAGTTCAATTCTTTCTGTGAAGAGCATGGATCCAAAAGATAGGTATATGCTCCTTGGACTCCTCAATAGAACAAAGTTGTAGAGAGAAAGAACAAAACAATTCTAGATGCTGCTAGAACTATGATGTTCGAAGGTAATGTACCTCATATCTATTGGAGAGAAGCTATAAGCACTATTGTGTATACTCTTAACCAGGTAAATGCCAATGGTAATTTTGGTAAGACTCCTTTTGAGTTGTGGTTTGGTTATAAGCCTACTGTTAAATATTTCAAAATATTTGGAAGTAGATGTTACATCAAGAGAGATGAAGATATAGGCAATTTTAATGCTAGGAGAAATGAAGGAATACTTTTGGGTTATTCTACTAAAAGCAAGGCCTACTGGTGCTATAATAGAAGATTGAGGAAAATGGTTGAAAGTGAAAATGTCAGAGTTGATGAAGATACTGCTAGATCATCCAGATACTATGGATATGATTTAGATGACCAACTTGATAGTATTGATAAAAGAAAAAATGCTCAGACATAGACTCAAGACCAAATTGTTTTGATGAATCAAGAGAATCAAGAAGGAGAGGCTAGTGGAAGTGTAGAAGAGAGAACATAAGAACCAAAAGTTTGAGAGAATCCTAAAAATCTGATGTATGTAAAGCTAAATCATTCTGAAGATCAGATTATAGGAGACAAGAACAAAGGTGTGAAGAATAGAAGAATAATTGCAAAAGATTATTGTTTGATGTCCAAGACTGAGCCCAACAATGTTAATGAAGCATGTAAAGATGAACATTGGATGGAAGCAATGAAGGAAGAACTAATGCAGATAGAGAAAAATGATACATGGATTCTTGTTCCCAGAACTCAAGACAAAAATGTGATTGGAACTAAATGGGTCTTTTGGAATAAGCTAAATGAACAAGATGAAGTGGTCAAGAATAAAGCAAGACTGGTATGTAAAGGGTGCTCACAGATGGAAGGTATTGATTTTGAATAAAACTTTACCCCTGTTGCTAGAATTGAAGTTGTAAGATTATTTCTTGCTTATGTTGCTTTTAAGAACTACAAAGTCTATCAAATGGATGTAAATTCAGCATTTTTTAATGGTGAGCTAGAAGAACTATATGTTGAGAAATCAAATGGATTTCAACTAACTGATAAGGGAGATATGGTTTTCTTAGTGAAGAAAGAATTGTATGGACTCAAGCAAGCCCCTAGAGCCTAGTACGCCAAACTGGATAAATATTTGTTGAAGTTTGGATTTAATAAAGTACTGCTGACAATAATCTATATTTTAAGATGGATCATGATAAAGAATTAATTATTGAAGTATTTGTTGACGACATCATTTTTGGAGGTGATGATGATTTGTGTATGAATTTTTCAGATGAAATGAAGAATGAATTTGAAATGTATATGATTGGAGAGATGAAGTTCTTTTTGGGATTGAAAATCACTCAGTTAGATAATAGAATTTTTATATCTCAGTCCAAAATGTGTAAGAGAGCTACTGAAAATGTTTGGCATGGAAGACTCAAAGCCTGTTGGTAAACCTATGGTAACCAGATGCAAGTTAACACATAATGATAATTCTCCTAAGGCAAATCAGACAAGATACATATCAATGATTGGTGAATTGCATTATTTGACTTCTACCAGACCTAACATCATGAATGTTGTATGTATGGTTGCTAGATATCAAGCTAATCTAAAGGAATCCCATGTGACTGTTGTAAAGAAAATTTTTAGATACTTGAAAGGGATAGTTGATTTTGGCCTTTGGTATCCTAAAGATAAAGATCTTACTTTGAGCACCTTTACTAAAGAAAATTGGGCAGGTGATGTGGATGATAGGAAAATTACTAGTGGTGGTGCCTTCTTCTTGGGGAATAATTTGGTGACTTGGTTAAGTAAAAAGTAGAATTCCATTTCCTTATCTACTACCGAGGTAGAATATATTATTGCTGCAAACAATTGTACTCAAATAATATGGATGAAGCAGATGCTGAGAGATATCAAAATTGAGTATGATGAGCCTATTGCTATATTTTGTGATAATTCAAGTGCAATAAACATTTCTAAGAATCTAGTGTTTCATTCAAAGACAAAGAATATATCTATCAAATATCACTTTTTGAGAGACAAAGTGAGTGACAAAGAAGTTGGACTAGAGTATGTGTCTACTAAGGAACAAATTGCAAACATCTTTACTAAGAATTTGTCTAAATATAATTGTGAGTATCTCAGAGAGAAGTTAGGGGTGATTACCCCTCCTAATCAAAACTAAGATGAGTAGTCTTTGCATCAGTCTATGCATTCATAGTCATATCTTGATCCGGATTGATGTTGCAGTGGCTGCTACTCAAGGGGAGTAGTCAGATGATTCAGATATGTGATTCAAAGCATGTGTAACTTTTCCATTGATGTCAAAGGGGAGAAGAGTAACGTGAAAAACTATGGAAGAGCTAAAAGTAAGGGGGATAAGAACAGTATGAGAAGAGCAATGTGTAAAGGGGAGATTGTTGGAAGAAGAGTTAGTTGCATTGATGGTGTATTTTTCACATCATGTGTTTCCATCAATGCCAAAGGGGGAGATTTTTGGATGTTGTGGTACTGATATGTGGTTGTCATGGATTTCAACACTATTAGCATTGGTGTCTTGAAGGCTGTATATGTCGAGGATATTGAAAAAAATATAATAAATATATTGAAGGTTGTCTATGAAGTTGTGAAGTTCAACATGTTGGTATTCAAAAGTTATGGATTAAAGGGTTTGTTTCTGAGCCTATCTAGTTTATCTACCAAAAGTTTCAAAGGTGCACATCAAG
Organism: Sequoiadendron giganteum; assembly: GCA_007115665.2. Classification (NCBI taxonomy): domain Eukaryota; kingdom Viridiplantae; phylum Streptophyta; class Pinopsida; order Cupressales; family Cupressaceae; genus Sequoiadendron; species Sequoiadendron giganteum. Next base: position 422,293,251 of record CM021102.1, on the reverse strand, counting down.
ATTTGAGCAAGTTGTGATTTTATGTGTTCCTACAGTTATTTTGTTACTATAGATGGTGTTTCTAAAAGAAGAGAATGTGAATCTAGTAATTTGAGTTGTTGTGTATGCTCTTGTGATGTTGGTTGATGTTTCTATATCATGCTCTATCTTTTTTGTACTTCACATTGATCGGTGTGCTCATGATCGAAGATTTTTCCTTTTCATGTTTGAATTTTCATGTTCTTGGCCGACATGGTGGTTGTAGCATGTTGTGGATCCTTGTGGATTAATTTTAGAATGTTTGGCACACTCTAGGATGTTTTTTTAGGTCTTCATTATGTTGTGACAAACTTCGATTGGTGTGCATTGAGATTTGTTCATGAATTGGGCTGACAGTTTGTATTCATTTATCATTTTTATTTTGGCGGAAAAAGTTGTTGATGTAATTCCATGTAGTAGATATATAAGAGTGATTGTCTTATTCATTTGAGATGTGTATGTGTGTAATGAGAAGTATGCAAGTGCTATGTGTGAATAAAGATTAGATCATTCGATTGTAGAGTAGAGTGTGAAGAAGATTGAGTGAAGTGTGAAGAAGTGTTTCTGTGCTTAATCAAAAGTGTAATTAGGCTTTTGAAGAAGATAATTTCTTAGTTCAAATCCTTTAGATGGTTTTAATCTGAATATTTATGTAAGATAGTGTGTCTTCTTTGAGTAGTGATCTCTAGGCAGTGTGCCCGAATGCATGTGCATTTTCATTATTCATCTCTATAATTTTAACAGGGTATAATATTATGAAATGACTTCCACCATGGTTTTTTCCCCTAATAGGGTTTCCACGTATAAAATATTGGTGTTCTTTGTGTTTCTAATGTGGTGATTTTTTATGCTTAATGTTCTTTCATTAGATCTGAGAATAAGTTGAGTAAGGTTTAATAAGTTTGAATAATCTGTAGCAATTGATTCACCCCCCTCTCAGTTGTCTATCCTTTTTTTTTTCAACAGTTAGCACACTTCCAAAACTACAAGACCAAAAATGAAACTATAGAGAAATGTGGAGTAAAACCATTTCTCCCAAATTCCACTACAACATACAATTCACACACTAGTGAACACAACTTATTCTACATAATGATCCAGACCAAGGAATTCTAGATATAACACATATGAACACCTCAAATCAACATATCCAAACCACACAATCAAATCTTCAACTCAAAACAAATATGGAGTGAAAACCAAAACACCACTTTGTATACTAGAACACCTCTACAACACATTGTTTCTTATTTTATTCAAATTTTCTCAAAAGCACTTGGAAACCAAGCACCATAAATACATTCTCATCATCTTCAATGTTTCCTCAATATTATCAGACCAACTACAACATAGCTATACATCCATAAACATAAGTTTATCAAAGTAACACTAGAGGTTGGCATCAGTTGCACTTACCAACATAATGAAACTAATCAAAGCATCATCATAAATTTTCAACCATTACCAGTTGACATCAATGGAAACACAAACATAAGTATGTTGACATCAATGAAAACACCAATTACTCATACTTTCAAAAATCTCCCCCTTTGTCATTGATGGTAACACATGATGTGAAAAATCATCAACAACAAACATAATAGCTATGATCACCAACACAGTGCTCCATCATAATCTCCTTTACTTTCTCTCCCTTTCTCAACTAATATTTTTCATATTTCTTCATCTCCCCCCTTTGACATCAATGGAAAAGGGCAACACATTTTCATATCTTTCCCCCTTGTCATCAAGAATACATACTTTCTCTTTCTCCAAAACAAATACCTATAAGGGACAACAACTACTCTACAACTACCTTTTCTTTTTATTTCTCTACATACTCCCCATTAGGAGCACACAAAAAACTGTAATAACCAACAACCACTACACAAAACCAACCTACAGTAGCACTTACTCCCCATAACTGCAACAACCAACAAATCCACTACCTACTCCCCCTAAGAGTTAGCCTCCAACATCAATCCAAAACAAAGTGAAACCTGAAATCCATTAGTCTGATGCATATCCTTATGCATATATTTCAAAGAAGGAGGGATAATAACTTCTAACTTCTCTCAGAGATACTCAAAAGTATCCTTAAGAAGAGCCTTAGTAAATATATCAGCAACTTGATACTTTGTAGGTACATAATCATGCTTCACTTCATTCTCTTCAACCTTCTCTCTCAAAAAGTGACACCTGATTGAGATATGTCAGCAACTTGATCCTTTGTAGGTACTAATCAAGCTTCACTTCATTCTCTTCAAACTTCTCTCTCACAAAGTGACACCTGATTGAGATATGTTTTTTCCTTGACTGCATCACCCGATTCTTTGAAATATTAATAACACTTGTATTATCACAAAATATAGAAATTGGTTCATCATATACAACTCTGATATCCTTCAAATTTTGCCTCATCCACAATTTTACAGTCAATAGAGAGAGGGTGTACAAAGCACTGAAATATAAGATAGAACATGATAAGTTCTATAGAGATGCAAAAATTGATGAAAGTGCCCTTGGTGAACTTACATGCAATTCAAATAAAAATGTTTTTGACAAATTGAACTCTATTCATATGGAGTTTGATTCTGTTGAATCCCTCTTGTACTATTTTGTCCATGATGTCAATTTGTGATACTTTGGCATCCTAGTGGTTACTTTCTTAGTTGATCTGCTTTACTGATTGGCACATTTACTTCATTGATTATATTATATATAGTGGTATTGATAACTTGACTCCATGTGCAGATCTCAGTTAAGGCATTCTAGTTACTGGCTCTTTGTTTCATTGATCGGGTGATATGTTTCCAGTTTAACAATTGTGTTTTAGTGATGCACTTAATTATATGTCCTTGGCATGAATTAGTGTTCTACAGGTTGTTACAGTGTGGTTTGATCAGGCTCTTTCATCTTGAAATTGTTAATGGTTTATATGATGCAGCTTGTTTCTCAGTATAATAAGTGGAATGGTAAGTGGAATGGCATTGTCAATTCATCATGCAAATTCAGTCTTCACTACCTCATAAGTCTTTGGACATCATTTGGAAATGACACATTATTTAGCATTGAATATATCAAGGTGGAATTTGAACTTGGGTAAAGGTACTCTATTTGGTCTCCTTTTGCATTTGAATCGGGTCTAAAGGTTTGACATTTAAATCAGGCCTTAAGGCTGACAACAGTAAAGGCATTGGTTAATTTTTTAATGTCACATTGGAAGTGACTTAGCCTTGATTTCTTGGGAATATAAAAGTCAATAGCCATCGACATTTGGTGGTAATATTTTATGGCACGTTTTTATCAGCATTTCATATAGTCAACAACTGTCAAATGGAAATGAGTTTGTCAGCATATCTTGTGTCTATTTGTGTCTCTATAATTCATTTGCTTCAGTGCTTTACTGCTTTAAAATGCAATTTTACACTACTCATTTCAGTTTATATGATTGCATTCAAATACATGAATGATTCTATCATTGATAAATGATAACATATGTATGGTTCTTTTCAGTTTCAGTTAAATTTTTTGAAGAATTTATAGAACACTGATTCACCCCCTCTCAGTGTATTTTCACTCCAACAATTGGTATTAGAGCCTAGGGTCCTCTGATAGGTCTTTCCATCATAGGATTGATTCTAGACTTGGAGTCTATTCAAAATGTCTCAAGCTCATGAAGGTACTTCCATGAATAGATCTCCATTATTTGATGGAACTGATTATGTATTCTGGAAAATTAGAATGGAGACCTATTTAACTTCTATTGACCTTGATGTCTGGGGCATAGTATTGTCTAGGTACACTATACCAACTACTTTGCCAACTACTTCTAATGAAAAGAAAAGATATGAAACCAATGCAAGAGCAAATAATGTTCTTCTGTTTACTTTGACTAAAGATGTCTTCATTAAAGTCATGCATTGCAGTTCTACTAGTGAAATATGGAGTAAACTTGAAACTATCTATCAAGGAAATGAAAAGGTAAAACAGTCTAAATTCCTCACTCTAAAACACCAGTTTGAAGAACTAAAAATGAGGGATGATGAAAAAGTAGCTGACTACTTTTTGAGAGTTGATGAAATAGTAAATGCAATGAAGGGTTTGGGAGAAGAAGACAAGGAACTTGATGTTGTAACCAAGGTCATCAAAACCTTACCAACAAAATTTGAAGCTAAGATAGCTACTCTAGAAGAAAAGAAACACTTTACCCAGCTTACCCTTGACAACCTTCAAGGCACTTTAACTGCCTATGAAATGAGAATTAGTAAGAACAACACCACTACAAAAGAAGAAGCATTTAATGTTGAAAAGAAAGAAAGAGATGAGCTCACTGAATCAGAATTTTCTAATTCTGAAGAATCCCACTTTGTGAGGAAACTCAAAAAGGGTTTTGGAAAGTTAAGGGAAAAGTTCCCTTCAAATGATTTAACTATGGAAAAATAGGCCACTTTTCTATAAACTTCCCCTATGGTGACACAAATAGTGATAACGAAAAATCTAAAAAAATTGCCAAGAAAAATGCTTATAGACCCAAAAAAAAATTCAATTTCAAAAAGAAAAAAGCCTGTTCAACAAAAATGAAACAAACTTTGAATCTGAAGATTCTTTAGATGAAGAGGATGAAAATCTATTCATGGCTGAAATAATTCAGCAAGATGAAACTAACAGCAATGATGTCGAAGAAGGCGAAGTGGATTATGAAGGAGAACTGAAATGTGCTCTAAAAGAGCTGATGCGTGCTCAAGAACAGAATACTGCTCAAGATAGCTCACAAGAAAAACTCATAAATCTTGAGATAATTTCATTAAAAACTTGACTTGAAGAATCCAAGAGGGTTGAAGATTGTCTTCATATTGGCATAAGTCTTAAAGACCAAGAAATTCAAAAACTTGAACATGAGATTGTAGATCTCAGGAAGACTATTGAAAAATATGAAAGCACTCTTAAACTGAATGACATGCTCAGTAAACAGAAACTAAACAATGATAAAACTAGAATTGGTTTTGTAAAAGGTGAATGTTCAAATAATAGTGCAAAGGACAATGTTGTGGCTAGAAACAAAAGTCTTGAACTCAAACGTCCTGATTTTGACAAGGATCATATTCATCCTTTTAGGAGCAACAAAATGTCTTATAACTCCTACCCTCTCTTTTATGGGTATTGTTACTTCTGCAATAAATTTGGTTACAAAGTGAACTCTTCTAGATTTATAAATTCTAGAACTCCTACATTTGGCTTTAGGCAAAATCATGGTTTTGCAAGACAGATTAGATGTTTCACATGCAAGTCTTTGGGTCATTCTAATAAGCAATGCAATGTTGATCAGCAGAATAAACAGATGAAAACTATCAGAGTCTGGAAACACAAAGTTATTAACAACATTGAACAGACTATGCTTGTTCAAACTGCTTTCCACTACAAGAAAAAAGAATTATGGGTCCTAGACAGTGGTTGTTCAAACCACATGACTGGTGATAAAGAAAAATTCACTAATCTTGAAGATTACGTAGGTGGTTATGTGAAGTTTGGAAATAATTCAGGAATTCAATTCAAAGGAAGAGGTTCTCTTTTTCAGAATGAAGACACTCCTATCTAAAATTTATACTATGTAGAAGGATTAAAACATAACCTTTGAAGTGTCAGTCAAATCTGTGACAGTGGTTATCAAGTCCTGTTCACTTTACAAGGATGTGAAATTAAAAACGAGTCTGGTAAAGTTGTTGCGTCTGGAAGAAGGACCAAGGGAAATGTCTACAACTTACTTGACACCTCTGGACATGAAAAGAATCAAGGTATATGCTTAATGATTCATGTTGAAGAAAGTTGGTTGTGGCACAAGAGACTAGGCCACATTAACTTTGATAGCATGGTTAGAATTAGAAAAAATTAGAATGTAAGAGGTCTACCCATTCTTAGAAAACCTAACAATGTTGTTTGTAAAGAGTGTCTCAAAGGAAAGAAAACTAAGGTAAGCTTTAAATCCAAGGAACACTCCTCTACTAAACCTCTATAAATTGTTCATACTAACTTATGTGGTCCTACAAGGACTAGATCTATCAATGGTGAGAAATATTTCATGTTGTTTGTTGATGACTACTCTCGCATGGTATGGGTTACCTTTCTCAAGAATAAATCAGAAGCTTTTGAACGTTTTAAAGTTTTTAGAAAACTGGTAGAAAGAGAGTCAGATTTAAAATTGAAATGTTTAAGATCTTACAAAGATGGTGAATTCACCTCACAAGAATTCATAGACTACTGTGACAAACATGGCACATTTTTATCGGCATTTCCTATAGTCAACAACTGTCAAATGGAAATGAGTATGTCGGCATGTGTTTGGTAAGGTCACGAACATCTTACCATGGTACCACTGGAAGTTAAGCCAATAACTGTGGTAGTGCAGTGAAACCATCAGGGGTAAGAAAAATAGCTACCACTACACTGTGGGTTGTCATCAAGGAAACCACAGTAGTGCGGTGAAAGCGACTAGCTGCAAGCAAGGTGGCTACCGCTATACCGCGGACTGTCAGAAGCGTAACCAAGGTAGTACGATGGAAACGTTAGCTGTTTACAAGGAGCTACCATTGTACCATGGGTAGTTCAAAGGGAGATGGCGGTTGGGTGATAAAGGAAGCAGTAACAGTTAGTGCTTGTCACCGCTATACCACGGGCTGTCCGAAGGAAGACCACGGGTGTGCGGTAAGAAAGAGGATTTCAAAGTTTATTAAAGAATCTTTGATAATTTAATGTTTGTCCTCTCGAAAGCCAAATTACTATCATTCGTTGAAAAGGATTATGATGTGTTTGTTCTGGAAGTTTAGGTCAAATTTTTTATTGCTCGAAGGGTTTGGAACCCTACTCTGACCGCCTCATGATAGTTTTCTTTCAGTCATTTCATTGAGAAATCTGTAGGGTTACTGAACTTTGACAACATATAAGGAAGATAGGAAGACCATGACAATGGTCATTTAACCTGTCAGTCTCTTGCCATTGGGTGGAAGCTCAAATGGGGAAAGAGCTTGGGCTGCTCAGTTACTTTGCAAATCTGGTAAATTGCTCATGGAAAATTCTTTTCTGGTCTTCACAGGTATTCATCTTTTTATCTTTGATGAACTATTACCTTTACTGGCAACGTTAATAAGGGATAAGTGCTTGCTTCTACATGGAATTTGAATATTTGGTTTAGTTTCTTCTCAGTCAAAACTATAATGATTTTGCATGCTTAGAATTACATTTTTATAGTGTTACCATATCAAATTTAAAGAATGGTATTTTTGGGTTGTGGGTAATCATGTAGCCTAAAGGAACTTCTCAGTTTCACCCTTGGAGTCGTTGGTAACTACTCTTGAATGCATCATTTTTATGATTTTGGTTTCACTACATTGAGATGTCGGTTACTTTATTATAGCAACAGTTTCAGTGGCTATGGTTTATGGTTTATTTAGATCTTATGTTTTTTTTTTTTTTTAGCACTGCTTGTGCAGGCTGCTTGAGAGAACAAGTTTCAGTCTACCTACTATATTTTCACAATGCTTGAGTACTCCAGTAAGAAGATATTTTTAGAATGATCTTTCCTTATGATCATGGTAACACCTGGAACTGTTGCTTCACAATAGCATTGTAACCTAAAATTTATCCTTGAGTAATTTCTTTAACAGTGAAAAATGTAAAAAGAGGAAAACAGAGAGATTAGGGTTTCTTCTTTACAACGAAACCTAAAAATAAAAAGGACAATTCTTTTATGTGAGTTGTTAGGGTAATTATGTCTTGATGCTAAAAAATTGGAAAATAGACTGTGTTGTCTGGTCTGTATTTTTGCATCATGAAATATTGCAAAAGAAAAAGTGAGAAAAAGAAAGAAAAATCATATCACTATAATGTAGTTTGATGAGAAGTTGTTTGACACTGTAACTAGATTAACTTCCTCAAGCTATATCAAGATTTGATAATGAATGGAATCCTGAAGAGTCATTCTTGACTCTTGAGAATTCTATGCATTGTCTGTCAAGAGGCACTTGACAAAAATAAAAGAAACAGAGAGATCCTTTGTATTATTGTACGTTCTATGAAAAACAAAAAAGGGGTTAGTGCTCCTTGACATTGGTGTCTTTAAATAAATGGGTTGGTGCTCCTTTAGATTGGTGTCTCTAAACAGAGGGGTTGGTACTCCTTGATTTGGTGCTCAGAAATCAGCCATTGAGGCTTTGTCAAAATAATTATTAAAATGAAAGCCTGAAAAAGGTAGCAGGTTCAAGAGTGGTTTTTCTACCCCATTAGGGTTTTCCACTTGGCATATCTTGTGTCTATTTGTGTCTCTTTGATTCATTTGCTTCAGTGCTTTATTGCTTTAAAATGCAATGTTATACTACTCATTTTAGTTTATATGATTGCATTCAAATACATGAATGATTCTATCATTGATAAATGAGAACATATGTATGGTTCTTTTCAGTTTCAATTAAATTTGTTAAAGAATTTATAAACACTGATTCACCCCCCCCCCCTCTCAGTGTATTTTCACTCCAACAGATTCAGATGCAAATAAATATGTATTTGTGAGTCTATTGAGTGAGATGGATAAAGGAAACATTATTGATCACACTACATCAATGGCATCAAAACCACCAAATGTTCAAAGAGAGATGGAACTAATTCACGTATGGGTAAGTAACCCTAATATAGATCATGGATCACTAATTGATTGGCTAGGAACTGAAACTTCTCCAATAAATGTGTATGTCAAGTGTTGAAGGATTACTTGATATGGTTTTCCCAACACTAGTTTTGGATGGACATTGTAATTGGCTAGAACCATGAATAAGGAGTGTCCATCTACATTAATTTTTTAAGAATTTATTTTAACATAGAGATCATCACTTTGGATAACACCCTTGATTTGGATATTATATGATGAATATGACTATGAGACATTGTGCACAAAACTCATCTATCATGTTTTTCAAAAAGAGCTTTCAAGGAATGCCAATCATAATCAATGAGTTACAAGAGCATATGAAAAATTTCCCTCACTCACATCTAGCTAATTTTCATGCATTTTGGTACTACAATTAGGGGTACAAGATCTTATTGGGAAAAATATCAAGTTGAATTAACTAACCCCTTGCATCAAATCAAAACATCAACTATTTTTTGTACTTTGACTGTGACAGATATGTATTGGCTAGATTTGAATGCACTAATACCAAGAACACAACCAACTAATCCATAAAAGGCAAAAAACTGGCAATGACAAAACATTATTGACTATCCATATATTATGGCATATTACATTGGTGCAGTCACGGTGCTTGTCACCACTATACCGTGGGTTGTCTAGAGGAACACCACGGTTGTGCGGTAAGAAAGTGGATTTCAAATTTTATTAATGAATCTTTGATAGTTTAATGTTTGTCCTCTCAAACTCCAAATGACTATCATTCTTTGCAAAGGATTATGATTTGTTTGTTCTAGAAGTTTAGGTCAAAATTTTTATTGCTCGAAGAGTTTGGAACCCTACTCTGGCCGCCATCGTGATAGTTTTCTTTCAGCCATTTCATTGAGAAATCTATAGGGTTAGTAAACTATGACAACATATAAGGAATATAGGAATACCATGACAATGGTCATTTCACCTGTCAATCTCCTACCATCAGGTGGAAGCTCGAATGGGGAAAGAGCTCGGGCTGCTCAGTTACTTCGTAGATCTAGTAAATTGCTCATGGAAAATTCTTTTATGGTCTTCACAGGTATTCATCTTTTTATCTTTGCACAACTGTTACCTTTACTGGAAAGGTTAATAAGGGATAAGTGCTTGCTTATGCATGGAAGTTGAAGATTTGGTTTAGTTTCTTCTTGAATTTAGAACTATAATGATTTCGCATGCTTAGAATTACATTTTTATAGTGTTACCATATCAGATTTAAAGAATGTTATTTTTGGGTTGTGGGTAATCATGTAGCCTAAAGAATCTTCTTAGTTTCACCCTTGGAGTAGTTGGTAACTTCTCTTGAATGCATCTTTTTTATGATTTTGGTTTCACTACATTGAGATGTCCGTTACTTTATTATAGCAACAATTTCATTGGCTATGGTTTATGGTTTATTTAGATCTTATGTTGTTTTTTTTTTAGCATTGCTTGTGCAGGCTGCTTGAGAGAACAAGTTTCAGTCTACCTACTATATTTTCACAATGCTTGAGTACTCCAGTAAGAATATCTTATTAGAATTTTCTTTCCTTATGATCATGGTAACACCTGGAACTGTTGCTTGACAGTAGCATTGTAACCTGGAATTTATCCTTGAGTAATTTCTTTAACAGTGAAAAATGTAAAAAGAGGAAAACAAAGAGATTAGGGTTTCTTCTTTACAACGAAACCTAAAAACAAAAAGGGTAGTTCTTTTATGTGAGTTGTTAGGGTAATTATGACTTGATGCTAAAAAATTAGAAAATAGAGTGTGTTGTCTGGTCTGTATTTTTGCATCATGAAAGATTGAAAAAGAAAAGTGAGAAAAAGAAAGAAAAACATATCACTATAATGCAGTTTGATGAGAAGTTGTTTTGACACTGTAACTAGATTATTTTCCTCAAGCTATATCAAGATTTGATAATGAATGGAATCTTGAAGAGTCATTCTTGACTCTTGAGAATTCTATGCATTGTTTTTCAAGAGGCACTTGACAAAAATAAGAGAAACAAAGAGATCCTCTGTATTATTGTACGTTCTATGAAAAATAGAAAAGGAGTTGGTGCTCCTTGAGATTGGTTTCTTTAAACAAAGGGGTTGGTGCTCCTTTATATTGGTGTCTCTAAACAAAGGGGTTGGTACTCCTTGATTCGGTGCTCAAAAATCAGCCATTGAGGATTTGTCAAAATAATTATTGAAATGAAAACCTGAAAAAGGCAGCAGGTTCAGGAGTGGTTTTTCTTCCCCATGAGGGTTTTCCACTTGGCATATCTTGTGTCTATTTGTGTCTCTTTGATTCATTTGCTTCAATGCTTTACTGCTTTAAAATGCAATGTTACACTACTCATTTTAGTTTGTATGATTGCATTCAAATACATGAATGATTCTATCAATGATAAATGAGAACATATGTATGGTTCTTTTCAGTTTCAGTTAAATTTGTTAAAGAATTTATAAACACTGATTCACCCCCCCCACCTCTCAGTGTATTTTCACTCCAACAGATTAAGATGCAAATAAATATGTATTTGTGAGTCTATTGATAGAGATGGATAAAGGAAACATTATTGATCACACTACATCAATGGCATCAAAACCACCAAATGTTCAAAGAGAGATGGAACTAATTCACGCATGGGTAAGTAACCCTAATATAGATCATGGATCACTAATTGATTGGCTAGGAACTGAAACTTCTCCAATAAATGTGTATGTCAAGTGTTGAAGGATTACTTGATATGGTTTTCCCAACACTATTTCTGGATGGACATTGTAATTGGCTAGAACCATGAATAAGGAGTGTCCATCTACATTAATTTTTTAAGAATTTATTTTAACATAGAGATCATCACTTTGGATGACACCCTTGATTTAGATATTATATGATGAATATGACTATGAGACATTGTGCACAAAACTCATCTATCATGTTTTTCAAAAAGAGCTTCCAAGGAATGCCAATCATAATCAATGAGTTACAAGGGCATATAGAAAATTTACCTCACTCACATCTAGCTAATTTTGATGCATTTTGGTACTACAATAAGGGGTACAAGATCTTATTGGGAAAAATATCAAGTTGAATTAACTGACCTCTTGCATCAATTCAAAACATCAACTATTTTTCGTTACTTTGACTGTGATAGATATGTATTGGCTAGATTTGAATGCACTAATACTAGGAACAAAACCAACTAATCCATAAGAAGCACAAAAGTGGCGATGACAAAATATTATTGACTATCCATATATTGTGGCATATTACATTGGTGCAGTCATAGTAGGAGGGTCCTTAAAGAGAACAATCCAGACCGTGGAGCAAGAGTTACACAACAGAAGTAACACAAAATATGGAGGCAAATACCTATTTAAACATTCTCATTATCTAAAATTTCAATTACATACAGTTAGCCACATCCGAGCTAATAGATTTGGCGTACAGGCCTTGTAGGACATACATGCTCCTTAGTGTGAGAAAAACTCTTAGAGATCGAATTCTATATACATATTAATCTACTTCATCTTGATTTCTTGTTATCTTAATGATCTATTACAAGATTTATATAATATTTGTAGATCTAGAAACATTTGCATCAGCCAAAGATCATTACAATCTCCGATGAAGGAAATGTAATGTGTACATGAATAGGTCAGCCTCAAATTTAAATTTCTCCATGACAGGTGCATATGATGAAGTGTGGACCTAAAATTAAGGTTGGGGAAACTCCATGAAACAAATCAAAACACCTCGAAAGGATCTACAAGTGATGGGAAAGATCCATGATAGATGAAACTAGCCATTAGGTTTGAAATTATTATGGGGCCAATTCCACAAACAATCACTTAATTCAAAAGCGATAACTTGCCAAAAAAAGATCCAATCGAGCTGAAATCTTGGAATTAGGAAAATGAACATTTTCACAATGAGAACATAGATCTGTAAGGTCTGGTGAGCAAACATGACAAAATATTGAATTTTCCAACTTGAACAAGAACAAGAACTAAACAAGAACCAAATTGAAAGAAAATATTTTTGGTTGATATAGGATTGCAAAGAACCAACGATGCTCTTGCATTAGACATCTAGGTTTAATAAAAAGTGAATCCCTCACTTTACTAGGGCTAAAGGGAAACCAATACAGTCTACCTCAGCCTAAGAAATCCAAGAAGAATCCTCCACTAATCTGCCTTTCCACTTCACAAGATATTCTTTGTACTATCTTCCATGATTTTCCCTCCCATCTCTAACATCCAAAATCTCTTCTATCTCATCTAATTGTTGTTTAGGAATTTGTTCTTCCAATTTTTATTTACTATCTTTACTAAATTCTGCTTCATGGTACTGATGTAGATCTGCAATGTTGAATGTAGGTGATATACCCATGCCATCTAGTAACTCTACTTCATAGGAATTTCCCAAATAAAATTTCTTCAAAACCTTACAGGGTCCAAACTTCCTCCAAACTTCCTCATTTTGAGCTTATTGTATGGGCCAACTGGAAATCTTTCCTTCCTCTAATACACCATCACTTCATCTCCAAATTTGAACTCCTTACATCTCCTCTTTTCATCTACTTGTTCCTTATACTATCAATTCATATCTTCTAACTATTTCTTTACTTGAGTATGCACTTTCTTATTATGTTCTACAAAGTCCTCTACTTCTCACTCCTTTTATCTTCCTTACTGATATCTTGCAATATGATATACCTCTAGGATGAACTTCAGTAACAATCTTAAAAGGTGTTTTTATAGTACTCCTGTTCATTGAATTATTGTAGGTAAACTCTTCTTGAGCAAGGACTAAATCCCAAATTTCGGTCTTCTCTCCAACCAAACATCTCAGCAAGTTTCCCAAACTCATGTTTACTACCTCTGTATGTCCATGTCTATGGGTGAAAATTAGAATTGAACTTCAAATTTTTCTTCAACTTCTTCCAAAGTGTCCTCCAAAAGTAACCAACAAGCTTTGTATCTCTATATAAAACAATACTCCTAGGCAATCCAAGCAATCTGACCACTTCCTTGAAAAAATAGTTTGCTACATGTACTACATTTGTTGTCTCCTTACAAGGTATGAAATGTGCCATTTTAGAAATAAATTCCACCACCACAAATATAGAATCATTACCTCTCTGTGTCTTAGGCAAACCAAGTATGAAATCCATACTTATATCCTCCCAAGGTCTTTCTAGAATGGTCAAAGGTTTATATAATCCAATATTCTGACTACTTCCTTTTGTGACTTGACAAAATTTGCAACTCTGCACAAATTTCCTAACATCCTTATGAATCTAAGGCCAAAATTAATTCTCACTTACCAATGCTACGGTCTTATCAAATCCAAAGTGTCTGGCCAATCCTCCACTATGTTTCTCTTTCACCAAGTTATCCCTCATTGAACTCTGGGGTATACACAACTGATTCCCTCTGAACAACATATCCTCCTGAATGAAATAATACAACCACTGACTCATATCCTCCAAGACTGGTTGTTTAAAAGCTCTCCAAGGTTCTCCAAAATCTAGGTCTTCCTCATACAAGTTCTTCAATTCATCAAAGCCTAAAGTCTCCACTCTCATATCTACCAGTAAATTCCTTCTCCTACTCAAAGCATCAACAACTCTATTTGACTTTCCACTCCTAAGTTTAAAAAAAAAAGTATAACTCTGCAAGAATTCCACCCGTCTCATGTGTTTCTAAATCAACTTACCTTGACTATTCAAATATTGTAAATCGTGATGATTTGTATACAACAAAAACTCCTTAGACAAAAATTAATGTCTCCACTTCTTCAAACCTTGAATTGGGTGACCCCACAATAATGGGTTACACTTTTTGGCCAAACTTGACATTGAAATCAACATTTTTCACCAGATCTTCACTTTCTTACACCTATAGAAGTTAAACCGCTAAGAATTTGAAGATGAAGCAAACTAGTGATTTGTGAGATTTTGTGTGTAGATTATAATTATATATTTTTTTTTTTAGAAATAAAAAAAAATTGAATCCTTTTATATAATTTTTATTAACTTATTTTTTCTACTAAACAACATTTTCAAAATGTGATGTTTACTTTCAATTGCATAGCTTTTTTTTATAAAAAGGATACAATTCTAAATTTTTAAATATAGTTTTTTCACACCAATATCTAGTGGATGGATATTTTTTCATAATTTTTTGTTGAATATCTATTTTTTAATTAATTTTCTAAGTTAGAGTAATTATAATTTTAAAATATTATACTTTCAACTCCATAACTTTTTTTGTATTCATTTGAATTAACTTATTCTTTTTTTTCTGGAATAAGGACATCAATAGCTAGTGTACATTTATTTTTTATAAAAAAAATTCTCTCTTATCCTATTTTTCCATATATGTGAAACAAAGAACTCGATGTTCATTTAAAAACCTACATTCACAAGAAATAAAAAATAAATATAATAATAAGATTAAATATATTTAAAATTATACTTTTTGGGAAGCTTATAATAAGGAATACATGTTTACAAAAGATAAATTTTAAATAAATTAATTTGATCCCCCAAAAGATAAATCAAAAGTGGTTTTTTATCAACATTTTGATAGGTGTGGAGGAGACTCCATTATGGGTATGGTTTAAAACTAGTGGGTTTATATCCAAGGGGGTTTGATATAAGTGGGTTTGATCAAACCCTCTTCAATTAAAATCCTTTAAATGGAACTTTTTAAGGCTTAAATCATTATATTTTCTAAAAATATGTGATTTTAGCAAAAATCAGGATGTCCCAAAAAGTGTAACCCATTATTCTGGCAGCACCCAATTATGGAATAGAACTCTTGATCATACACTAAATACCTTTTCTTTGCATCATTCAAATTCTCACTGAGATAAGCTATTGGTCTTCCTTCTTAACTTAATACTGCTCCAATTGTATTTCCACTTGCATCACAGTCTACCTAAAATAATTTAGTAAAGTATGGTAAAGCCAACACAGGCTTCTCAGTCACCTTTTGTTTCAACAACTCAAAGCTCTTGTTTGCTCCATATGTCCACCTAAAGTCCTTCCTATCTGCTCTCATCGTTTCTATCATAGGACTACAAATAGAA
The DNA here is from genome assembly GCA_007115665.2 of Sequoiadendron giganteum. Classification (NCBI taxonomy): domain Eukaryota; kingdom Viridiplantae; phylum Streptophyta; class Pinopsida; order Cupressales; family Cupressaceae; genus Sequoiadendron; species Sequoiadendron giganteum. The sequence continues at coordinate 422,277,457 of CM021102.1, read as the reverse complement.
CTGAAATTCCAAATGAACTTTCGGTAGAAACTAGCCAGTCCATGAAATGATCTTACCTCTCCAATGCTTTTCAGTGTAGGCCACTCATAAATTTCTCTTACCTTCTCAGGATCCATCTTCAATCCGTCCACTAATATCACAAATCCTAGATATACCAATTCTTCCTTCATGAAACTACACTTCTTAATTTTTATCGACAAATGCTCTTCTCTCAACCTCTACAAAACTTGTCATATATGCAACAAATGTTCTTCTCTAGTCTTACTAAAAATAAAGATGTCATCCAAATAGACAATCATAAACTTACCCAAGAATTTCTTCAATACCTCATTCATCAACCTCATGAAAGTACTAGGTGCATTTTTTAGTCCAAAATACATCACCAACCACTCATACAATCCTTAATTTGTCTTGAATGTTGTATTCCATTCATCCCCTTGTCTAATTCTGATATGATAATATCCACTCTTCAAATCTATATTTTAAAAGTATTTAGCTCTACTCAAACAATCCATAATGTCATTCATCTAGGGAAAATGAAATCTATACTTCACTGTGATCTTGTTTATGGTTCTAGAGTCTATACACATTCTACATTCTCCATCCTTCTTAGGTTTTATCATTGTAGGTACTGCACAAGGAATTAAGCTTTCTTTGATCAAACCTTTTGTCAATAACTCTTGCACTTGTCTATTAAATTCTTCATTTTCTATCTGTGTCATCTGGTGTGTTGCTTTATTAGGTAAACTAGCTCCAAGAATCAGATCCATGCAATGAATAACACTCCTCACAGGTGGCAATCCATTAGGTACATTATCTGAAATGATAGCTTCATATTCTACCATTAATTCCCTTATCTCCTCTAGTTGTTCTTATACATGCTTCAAATCTTCAACCTTCTTAGGAACCAAGGCATAACACATGTTCTCATGTCTTAGTCCATCTAGAAATCTCCTTCAATCAACCAAAAGAACTCTAGCATTTGTGCAAACCTCAATTTTAGGAACATCCTCCAATGAAAACAAAGTTTGCTTCATCCCATTTGAAACAATAGTATATATATTATTCTTTCCATCATGAATAGCCTGCCTATCATACTACCAAGCCCTTCCCAAAAAAACATGGCATACATCCATAGGCATGATATCACACAAAACTTCATCATGGTAATTTCATATCTTCAATTTCACCAAACATTATTCACTTACCAGTATCTTATGCTCATCTTGAATCCATGCTATCGAATAAGGCTTCATGTGTTTCAACCTTTCTGAATTCAATTTGGTCACCATTTCTTCAGAAACTAGGTTCTATGAGCTTCCACTACCAATAATCACTTTGCAACATTTACCAGCTACCTTGCATTTGGTTCAGAACAAATTCTATCTCTGTAATGGTTCCTGCTCCATCTCACTTTGACACAATACTCTTTTTTTCACCAACAGTTCTCCCTCTTCTGGTTTATTAGATGATCCAACATGATCCTCCTCAACAAAGGATGCTCTTCTAATTTTCTCTATCCTTCTTCTTGATTCTCCCTGATTGCATTCAAATTTTTAATGTCCTTCTCCATCACACTTATAACAAGCTCCTCTAAATACTCTTTTCTCATATCCTTTATCTCCTTTTCTATAACCACCATATCCTCCTCTTTGGTAAGAGTTTCCATCATCTCTACGGTATGGATTATCATTCTTACTGACTTCCTTATCTTTATTCTAATCCACAAAAGATCCTCTTCCCCCTCCAGTAAAAACTCTTCCTCTCTAAAATATTCCACCTCTTCCTCTTTGTCTCTACTCATGTCTTTTCTTCAGCTTCTCTTATGATTTAAGGCCACACTGATATGACTCCTTCACACTCATTAACTTAATCAAATTGATCTCATCTTGTATAGATGACCTCAAATCATTCATATATCTAGATACTTGTTCGGTCTCATCTTCCAAATGTCTAGATCTGATATTCAATTTGTAGAACTCCTTAGTATATTCTATCACACTTGAATCCTGCGTCAGATTCTGCAACTTTCGAAAAAAAATTATTTGATAGTCTGCAGGAATAAACTTTATCTTCAACTTATTCACCATCTCATCTCATGATCTGATCTTCTCTTTTTCTTTTCTTTGCCTATTTGTCTGCAAATGATCCCACCAAAGGGATGCATGTCCTTTCAACTTTGTACAAGAAAATTTCACCTTCTTGTCTTCTTTGGTACCTTCAAAATCAAAGTACTTCTCCATTTGTATTATCCAATCAAGAAATTCATCTAAATCCAACTTGCCACTATAATCCGGTGGATTGAAATGTGGTTTAGTATTTACTCTAGTTAGGGCTCTTATGAACCTCTCTTCTCCTTGATCAAGTCTAGGTTGATCTTCTCTTTCCCTTTCTTCCTACTCTTCTACTTCTTCATCACTCACATCATCAACTGGTCGACCTCTCCTCTGGGTCATTTTGACTACTTCTAATCTTGAAATAATTCCTCTCAACATCTCCATTATAGCTTGGTCTGCATTTCCATGTGCTCCATTTCCTCTACCATTTCTTCTTCCCTCCATATTTATATAATTCCTCTACAACTGTAGGTTGGATCCTCAATCCGCCACCCCACAACAAATATTCAACAGGACTTTGCAAACAATCTTCCATGAAACAAATATTGCTCTTATACGAATTTGGTGCAGTCACAGTAGGAGGGTCCTCAAAGAGAACAATCTGGACCATGCAACAAGAGTTACACAATAGAAGCAACACATAATATGGAGGCAAAGGCAGATTTAAATATTCTCATTATTTGAAATTTCAATTACATACAGTCAACCACATTCGGGCTTACAGATTCGACTCACAAGCCTTGTACAACATACATGCTCCTTAGTGCGATCAAAAAATCTTACAGATCAAATTCTATATGCATCTTAATCTACTTGATCTTGATTTCTTTCTATCCTAATGATCTATTGCAAGCTATATCTCATATTTGTAGATCTAGAAACATCTATTTCGGCCAAAGATCATTACAATCTCTGATGAAGGAAACGTAATGTGTGCATGAACAGGTCAGCCTCAAATTTGAATTTCTCCATGACAGGTACATATGATGAAGTGTGAACCTAAAATTAAGGTTAGGGACACTCCACGAAAAAAATTGAAATACCTCGTAGGGATTTGCAAGTGACGGGAAAGATCCACAATCGATCAAACTAGCCATTAGGTTTGAAATTATTTTGGGGCCAGCTCCACAAATAGTCACTTAATCCAAAAGTGATAACTTCCTAGAAAAAGATCCAATCGAGCTGAAATCTTGGAATTAGGAAAATGAACATGTCCACAATGAGAACATAGATCCACAAGGTCTGATGAGAAAAAATGATGAAATATTGAATCTACCAACTTGAACAAGAACAAGAACTGAAGAGGAACAAAACTAAAAGAAAATATTTTTGGTTGATGCAGGATTTCAAAGAACCAAGGATGCTCCTGCATCAATGTACCTAGATGATATACACTATTTCAAAAGGAAATAATGCAAAAGGAAATGAAAGTAAAATATTATAGTTCAAGATATGAATGGCAGCAGAGAGGATCACCACATGTGCACGGATTTATATGGTTAGAGGGAGCACCAAATATAGACAACCTAAATTGGGGAAACAAACATGAAAGAAAAAATGCACAAAAATATTTTGATTCTATTATTCATGCATGGAATCCATGAGGAGATCCACATTAACAAAACATATAGGTATGATTTTAATTCTCAATTATATATATTTTTCAAAATATATTATACTTAAAAGTATTGTATGTTAACTAATAAAATATGTTTTATAATTAATGATAGGTCCTAAAAAAATTTACACAACATCCATTCCTTCAAAATACATGTAACAATTGAGCTACATAGACTTTTAATGTGACTATGAAGACTTACTCAATTATGTTGAACGTCATACAATGTGTAAAGAAGGTTCTTGCCTTCGTAAAAAAATGAGGAATGATGGTTTGTAGGTAGGCTATTCATATATTCAAACATTTTGTATGAAGTAACAATCAAAATATTTATATAAACTAACAAATGATCTTTTGTTTTTAGGTACAATGCACCATGACCATTGCATCTAGATTGATCAAAATTATTTGAAGAACCAACCACATGAGATAAAATATATGAACCTGAAAAAAATGATGATCAAGTGAATACACATAATCATATCATTCTTTAGTTATGGAGAGAAAATGAAGATTAGAAACCAGTTCTTTCAAGACATGTTGTAATCAATTTATCACAAGGTATGCAGCAAAAGCTGAAAAGAGTTTAGAAAAATATCATTATTTAATGTTAATGTGACTTGTAAATATTGAAAGCCCAAATGAAACAACATCAAGAGCATATAGAAGACTTCTAATGGAAACCATCATTGAAAGAGATATTGGAGCACAAAAAACATGCCATATGTTATTAGAGTTTCCATTGGTAGAAAGTAGTAGAGTATTTGTCACATTAAATGTTTCAAGAGAGGTGTTCAAGCTAGTGATAAAAAATGAAGAACATGATGATGAAAGTCACCTAAAACATTTCATTGAAGGATATTTGGATAGATCATATGCAATGGAAAGTGTTACACTTATAGATCTAGCTAGATCTTGGAATTATAATCCCAAGCAAAGAAGAGGTAAAAAATAGGAAACAAGGACTATGGCAGCTATTGTGAGAGTGTTTCCAAGATTTACCACCATACCTACATTTCAATCAAAAAAATAGGTTGACTTTTTTTGGTTATAATTATTGTTGTATAAGCAACTTCGTAATATACAAAGAGATATCAGACTTGATGAGGATACAATTATATCAAATTCAGAGTCACTCAATTATAATACATGGCATTTGGAGTGAATTAATATTAGATATGAGACTAAAAATTATAATGATTTTGAAGATGAGGACGCTATACCTAATGATCATAATACAATTGAACATGAGTGGGAGATCATCTCAAGACTACACCATGGATAAATTATGGATGCAATAGAGATAGATATGTTGGGTAGAAGAGATGTTGATAGACAAACTCTATGGAGTACTAAATATCAAGGAGAAGATTACACAAAGAAAGAAATAAAGTTTATCAACACTATGAAAGAATGGATTATTGTTACTAGATGATCTGATGTCAAGTATTTCATATGGAATCTTAGGTACTAATAAAAAAAAAGCACTTGATATTATTATGTCACATTATTATCAAGCTAAAAAATGTCATGCCGTTATGCATGATAATCCAAGGAATAGTTGGAACAAGAAAATCATATCTAGTTCATGCAATTCATCAAGCTCTTCAGGAAGCATCAACACCATAAATTTATCCCCTATTATTATTAGCACCAAATGGAGTTGCAACTTTTAATATTGGTGCATCGATAACTCATTCAACACTAAGAATTCCACTTACAGGTTTTAATGAATTAGAAGGAAAAAGGCTCACAACTTTCCAAGAAGAACTGTGACATATTAAATACATATTGATAGATGAAATGAGTTCTATTGGTCAAAAATTTCTTACAAATATTGATTCAAGACTACACCAAGATTTTCCAAAAAAATCAAACCCGAGTTTTGGAGGAAGATCAATCATTTTGGTAGGAGATTCGGGATAACTACCTCTTGTTAATGACAAAACACCTTATGATAGTAATGTACATGCAAAATTTCTATGGGAATAATTTAAGATAGTTGTTACTTTGGACAAGGTATTCCAACAAGAAGGTGAAGGTGGGGACCAACAAAGGTTTCACCAACTACTCACAAAAATTAGAGATGCACATCCAACAATCGATGACTAAAACATTACTGATGACAAGGACAAATGTTTCACTACATCAAAAAGTTCAGGAAGAGTTTGATAATAGTATGCATCTATTTGCAACAAATGATAATGTATATAACCATAATAGGAAAAAATTTCATTCATTAAGAAGACCAGTAGCCCATAGCATTGAAACTAAAGAAGGTAGTACTAATCAAGAAGGAGGTCAAAATGATAAATTAGATGTTGAATTATTAATTGCAAAGGATGCAAGAGTCATGCTAACCTCTAATCTATGGATAGAATCAAACCTTGTAAATGGAGCTTTAGGATACATTTGAAATATCATATACAAACTTGGAAGTGCCCCACTAGATCCACCAACATTTCTTAGGGTTCAATTTGATAATTACTCAGGAATTCCATTTGAATATGCATCTCCAAATATAGTTCCAATTGTGCTAATACAAAGGGGGCACAAATGTCAATTTCCATTACTATTAGCTTGGGCACTAACAATCCACAAATCATAAGGATTGACTCTTTAAAAGGTAACAATTGATATAGGACTGAGAGAAAGAGTAGGATTAAATTTTGTTGCTATTTCACACATTAAATCCTTGGATGGATTCAAAATCTCACCACCATTTTCATACGATCGCTATGAAAAAATGAAAACAAGGAAGCAACTAACTAAAAGGAGAGTTGGGAAGAAAGACTTGTATTTGGAAGCATAATAAGATTATGTAATGTATACATTATTAGATATCATTCTTCTATTAAACTCTAATTACATAACATGGAGACTATATTTTTGGTTTACTATGAAATGTCTCATTCAACATTAATTTTTTTATAAATATGGTTTATTCAAACACAAAAAAAATGATATTGATATTTTACCTACCACAATGCGGGTGCTAGTAGCATAGATATCTTAAATACATCTATCTAAAAGATGTTGAGAGATATCAGTCTTGAGGTGCCTATCTATTATAAAAAAAAGTATAAATATAGGTGCCTTGAGATTGATATCTCTCGACATATTTTAGATAGATGTATTTTAGATATCTATGCTAGTATATTAAACTAATTATATGATCAAAGACAAGTTTATCTTGTTATTATGTAGTGATTTAGCATTTTTCATTACTATTTATTTAAAAGTTGTCTTTTTAACTAAAACTAAAAATATATTAAAACAATTATCCATCAAAATAAATTTAAATATTAATTATTTTATAATATATATTTCTTGCTTACCTTAAAAAAAATTATACATTTTTAAAAAACATTATATATTAAAAAATTCTCAAATAAAATAAATAAATATATTTAAATTTTTATTACTATTAATATAATTATAAGACAATTATAAGATTATCTCAATCTATTTTTACTATTTATTTTTGAAATGAAAGATTAAACAAATGACATAATTTCACAATTTAGGCAGGACCCTCTTACTATAAATGAACTCATTCAATTTACATGTCATTGTATATATGTCATGTTTGTAACTAATGATTTTTTTTTAACTTTTTCCACCATTTCTAATTAGAGGCTCAAAATATAATAGATGCGATAAAAATAAAATTTATGATATATATAAGGTATTTTAGTTGATGATTGATATTAGCATGCAATAATTATGGGAAAGCTAACCTTTAGAGTTATAAATTTTTTTAAGATTTTTAAACAATTATAATATAATATTTTAAAATAGTGTATTACATATATATCATCTAATATATAATAAAATTATAATTTTATAATAACATATTTTAGTTTTTAGAATTTAATATATTAGATTGTTTATTAGATGTTAAAAAGATATTAAATTAATAATAAAATTAATATACTAAAATTATTAATGGAAAATATATTATTATACCATTATATATATATACATTTTTTTTTAAATAAATTTATATTTCAATAAATTTTTCTTGTATACCAAGTTATCATTCTAAAATTATAAAACTATAAGGAAGGAATTCAAAATTATGGAGCTATAGCAAGAGGCATTTTTTGATTAGTTTTTAATAACAACCAATCACATTTCATAAAATATAATTCTAATTTTATAATGTTTAAATAATAAGATACAAATTTTATAACAAAAAAAATTTAGAAAATAAATTATCTTCAATTTAATTGACCCTTAAACTTTACTGGGTAAGGACAATTAATATGGAACCATTACCATGGAAGAGAAATAGTAGATAAGATTTAATAAATATCATCAATTTTGTTTCATAGTAAATAAGTCTTAGAAATTACATTCAATATTAAAACTATTATCATAAATATTCTTATAATAGATTAATCACATGATTAGTTTTTGTAGCTATTGCAAATTCATATTAAAATGACAATTAAAGTTATTCTCACACATAACACATGAATGGAGCTGGCTAACTCCTAGAAAAAAGTGACCTATGTGCATACAAAAATGCATGAAAACATACATAACGACATACATGGTAACATACATAACATGAAGAGACGATGTAGTGTGGGGCCCGCCACACAAAGGATAGAAGTGACAAAACCGGAAACAGAAGGAAATGGCATGGGAAGTGAGGAGGTGTCTTGTCATCGAATTACTCCGACATTTTTTGCCTTGTGGGAGAAGCTAACGGTTAATCATGGGAAGGGTGGTGCGATGTGATTAAGACAAGCGATTTAAATTGTAACAAGTATTGTTCTTGGAAGACACTTGGGAAACACGTTGTGCTTTGGATTTTCTCATTATGCAGGTTGAAATTGAAATGTTGGAAAGCAAGAGTGCACCGCAGGCAAGGGAGATGACCAACCGACTGTATTGAATGTTGAAAGTTTTTATATATGGTTTCATGCATTTTTGTATTTTTTCATGTGTTGTTGTTAAAACCATAGGAATGTAATCAAATGCAGATTTATAGTTGTGTTGTTAAAAATATAGGAATCTTAGAAAACATATGAATGTATTCAAAATATTTTGTTATTAAAACTGTAGGAATGTAATTAAATGCGGATTTTAAAACACTCATTTTTTCCAACAACCTTTCACATTGTGTATTCTGCTATTTCATTCTACAAGTTGAAAGTGAAAGGTTGGAGAGTGGAGTTGCAAGAAAAAGGTTGTAGAGCAAGAGGAGACTGCAAAAAGTGAGTTGAGGGGATTTGGGTTGTTAGTTGTAAAGGATTATAAAATGTTATGAGCGTTTTTAATTATAATTTTTTTTCAAACTTTAAGTGGGTTTAGGGTTTTGTAAAACCAAGTGTTTTGCATCTTAGAATTTAAGAAAAGAAAATGAATGTCTTTACAAGCTTTTGTTATCTAGACCCTAGGAATGTAATGAAAGGCACTGTTTTATAAACACCCATTGTTTCCCAAGAAGAATTAACACTATGTTTCACCACTTTGAACAAGTTTACTCATTATCAGTGATAATGTCAATAAATTTGTGTTCTTGCTATTTGTAATGCACATGTACATATACAGGCTTGAAAACCATGATGGTTTGGGTATGTTGTAATGTGGCTTACGGTTTTATAAACACCCTATGTTTTCCATTTCATTCCATTGCACATCTTTCAAACCGAAAGTATTGATTCACATTGCATAACTAATAAGTAGATGCTCATAGATAGATGACAAAATTTAAATTACAATATAGGTTTTTTACATAGTCAACCTAAAAGTAGTTACACATTTAATTCACATTGCATAGGTAAAAGCTATATCCAAAACTATAGGGAACTCCACCTACACAACCAAGTACTACTCTAAAATATATTAATTTCTTCATTCTAGAGTGATAATTGCAATTGCCTATTATATTTTTTTGTTATGGCATTCCATGAGAGCACATTTTTTTGATGTATTTTTTGAAATAGTTCACTACCTTGTGTATGAAAGCATAATAGTATGCAACAATAGGGACAAGGCAGTGAACTGTTTGGAAAAATGGCTGAAAGAAATGTGGTTTGATGGTCAATGGAATGCCATGCCAAGCCATATACAAGGAAATGAACTTTTTCTATGTGGGATTGGTTATCTATGGCTTGCCACTATCTTTTGGCAGACATTCTCATCCCGCATTGTTTTTATAAAATAATTGCAGATAGTTTTTTTGTATTGAGTATAGAGAGATCATTACATAGTGCATCTGAGTAATTGCATCAATATCAAGCCTCTAGGAAGCCCTGCATATTCTATAACATCCTATTTCCCCAGTTACAAAATATACATATCCCCACATTGCCCCTGATACAACAAATTTGTCATCTCATATAAAAATTGTTCCAAGTACCATCTACAAAATATTTACATATATACCTATAGCATGTAGTTACATATGTGCAATTGTATAAGATTCTACATCTATGTAACATATGTACCAAACCTATTACCATTTATAACCAAAAAGAGATGAAAAAATGTTCCAAGGCTGATTCCTAGAGGGACTGTATTGTATTGTCTAAGTCTCCAAGTCACCAGTGTCTCTGTTGCAGCCATCTCGTCCACTGAAATCCCAGGATCCCTGCTACTCTTCCCTTTCATCAGTACAATTACAATCTCTTTGTTTTTTCCCTTGTGAGGATTTTTCTTTTGCTCTTCTTTTAATTCCTCCCTAAAGGCTTGCAAATAGTTAGAGTGATATTTGCAGATGGAGACCCCCTAGCCAAATTTTGTTAGAAAGTGGGAAACACCTTAGTTAACAAGAAACATAGTTTTTCTTGTAGATATATATTGTCAATCTTCAGTAGAGGTATCAATAATTTATTATGAAACTATACCCATAACTATAGGGAACTCCACCTATGCAACCAAATACTATTGTCAAAGATATTAATTCATTCATACTAGAGTGATAATTGCAGCTACAAATTGCATTTGTTTGTCATGGCATTCCAAGAGACCACATTTGTTTCAGGCAATTTTTCAAACAGTTCACTGCCTTGTCTATGGAATAATATTAGTAAGCAACAACAAAGATAAGGTAGTGAACAATTTGAAAATTTCCTCAAAGAAATGTGGTTTCATGGTGATTGGAATACCATGACAAGCCATAGACAAGGCAATGAACCTGTTTGTAAGTATGATTGCATATCTATGGCTTGCCATTGTGTATTGGAAAACATATACTCACCTCACACTATTTTTTCCAACTTGCAATTATAGAATGCATGTATATGGTTGTTGGAAAACATTGTGTGTTTACTATCAAAGGATAATAGTAGATCTTGATTGTCATGGCATTCCAACACCATGGTGATTGGAATGACATGACAAGCCATAGACAAGGCAATGAACTATTTCTATGTATGATTTCTTGTCTATTGCATGCCATTGTGTTTTGGCAAACATGTACTCACCGCACACTGTGTTTTCCAACTTGTAATCATATTATGCATGTATATGGTTGTTGGAAAACATCGTGTGTTTACTATGAAAGCATAATAGTAGATTTGGATTGTCATGGCATTCCAACACCATGGTGATTGAGATGACATGACAAGCCATAGACAAGGCAATGAACTATTTATATGTACATGATTTCTTATCTATGGCATGCCATTGTGTTTTGGGAGGCATATACTCACCTCACACTGTGTTTTCCAACATCCAATCAGTCTACATGTATATGGTTGTTGGAAAACATTGTGTGTTTACTATCAAAGCATAATAGTAGATCTAGATTGTCATGAAATTCCAACACCATGGTGATTGGAATGTTATGACAAGACATAGATAAGGAAATGAACTATTTTTATGTATGATTGCTTATCTATGGCTTGTCATTATGTTTTGGCAGATATATAATCACCTCACACTATGTTTTCCAACTTGCAATTGCACTATCCATTATCTTATATGTATTTTACCATTTACTTTAGAGTGTTGTCGATATTTATGGTCTATGGTTTCATTAAAGCTAACAATGAGAAGCCATTACACATTGTGCTATGTAAGCTTCCATGCATCATACCATAATTATTGTTAGAACTATATTCTATGTTGTGCACTTCAATGGTTTTTTCTATTTGCATTTTTATTCTTTTTTAGCGGTTGTAGACTAGAAGGTAACCCATAGTGATCAGATAATCTATTGAAAGACCATTTTCATTGTTTATTTTATTCCTTTCATTAGAATGACAAGTTAGTATTACTATTAGTTTTTGTGATAACTCTAGAACTTTATGGGCTAAGGATTGGGAAGCAACCCATATCCTCCTAGGTAAGATTCAAATATTATGTTCAGTATTTTCATTCATTTCTTGCATTAGAATGAAATGATTAGTCTTTTCAAATAAATCTTCCACTTTATGGGGTTAGTTTACATTTATTTTTATTGTTATTTCCTCTCTGTGTGATGCATGTGAAATGGACGCAGGAACTAGTCCTCCAGTATCGGGTGCATTTATAAACTAATTTAAATAATTTTCTTCCCTCTCTTTTCCAAACAATGCATCATTTGTCACATATTTCTTGTTTCGACTGCTAGAAGAAATTTATAAATCTAGAATACAAATATGCAATTTAGACATCAGAGCTTATAATATACTTTCTTTGTTGTATTGATATAGAGTTTGAATTTAAAGGCATGCTAAGCTCAAACTAGGATAATCTATAGGTATTTCTAATCTTCAACTTAATACACATATCCAATATGTCCATGCACGAGGGTATATAGTAGAATAAATATTGACTATTTAATACTACTACATTCTACTGGTTCCCAATTATGATCCTGTTTTACATGACAACAAAAGTAGCTTTCCACATCCTAATAGAAGAAATACCTAAAATATGAGTTCTATTTATCTTTGCAACATATAATAACCTTGTTCTATCTTTTTGCATAGAAATGTGTTTCTTGTGATATATGTATGGTACAACAACGATGTAAAGTATAATTGTGGTTATGATTGAGGACATAACTTCTTAGGAAATTCTTTGATGGAAGGTCAACTTGATATCAGGTTTGGGCTACTGCAATACTAACTTAATGGATTTATATTGTAAAATTGTAATAATACATATTACTGTTCTTTTTAATTTTATGTGTTTGATTGTTAAGTTACATAATTTTCATTGGCGAAATGTCTATCTAAACAACTGTATAGAATAGTTTTTCCTTTTTTATTGAATCAAAGTTGTTGAGAAAAATACAGAGAACCATGGCTATGAGAAAACAATAGCCATAACTAGTACAAATACATAGCAGCCATGTAATTAAGATACATATTAGCCCTCCAAAGAAGGGAAAAGTGAAAATAGAAATGACAATAAATCTATCACATACCAAATGGGACTAAAGAAAGAGAAAAACTGTAAACTAAAATAGTCCCAATTGAATATTACCCAATTGAAGCGTTTAGCTGTGTAGGTTCTAGTATTAGCTTTGATATCCAATTGATCAACCATGTGGTTGATAGTATGATGTATGTCCTTGTAGCATTGATAATTGGATTTGTTCAAACATCCCTGAATATAATGAAGAATTATCCAAACAGATTCAATCTAAGGCAACTTGCAGTTCTGAACAAGAATCATGGAGGCTTAGTGTATGACATCTCCAACCTAAGGCATAGCACAAAGTTAATGGGATTTTTTTGTGACTAGTATCATAAGGGTATTATTTCAAGTCCTAGGAGGTCGAATTTGCTACTTTTTACACTGTAACTTTTTGAGCTTACGATGGATCTACATTGTATTAGGACAATCATAGATGCCATGAATGGATCTTAGTCAACCTGATTGGTTGATTGCATATTGTTCAACATAAACTAGACAATACTATATAAAGGTCGATTTACGTAGACAAGGCAATGAACTATTTTTGTGTATGATTTCTTATCTATGGGTTTCCACTATGTTTTGGCAGACATATACTCAGCTCACACTATGTTTTCCAACTTTCAATCATATTGTGCATGTGCATACTTGTTGGAAAACATCAAGTGTTTACTATCAAAGCATAATAGTAAATATGGATTGTCATGGAATTGCAACACCATGGTGATTGGAATGCCATGATAAGCCATAGACAAGGAAATGAACTATTTCTATGTATGATTGCTTATTTATGGGTTGCCAGCGTGTTTTGGTAGACATATACTTAGTTCACACTATGTTTTCCTACTTCCAATTGTATTGTGCATGTATATGCTTATTGGAAAACATCGGGTGTTTACTATCAAAGCATAATAGTAAATATGGATTGGAATGGCATTGCAACACCATGGTGATTAGAATTCCATGACAAGCCATAAACAAGGAAATGAACTATTTTTGTGTATGATTTCTTATCTATGGGTTGCCACTGTGTTTTGGCAGACATGTACTCAGCTCACACTATGTTTTCCAACTTCCAATCATATTGTGCATGTATATGCTTGTTGGAAAACATTGATTGTTTACTATCAAAGCATAATAGTAAATATGGATTCTCATGGCATTGCAACACCATGGTGATTGGAATGCCATGGTAAGCCATAGATAAGGCAATGAAATATTTCTATGTAGGATTGCTTATCTATGGGTTGCCAGTGTGTTTTGGTAGACATATACTCAGCTCACACTGTGTTTCCTACTTCCAATTGTATTGTGCATGTATATAATTGTTGGAAAACATCAAGTGTTTACTATCAAATCATAATAGTAAATATGGATTCTCATGGCATTGCAACACCATGGTGATTGGAATGCCATGAAAAGCCATAGATAAGGAAATAAACTATTTTTGTGTAGGATTGCTTATCTATGGGTTGCCAATGCATTTTGGCAGACATATACTCAACTCACAATGTGTTTTCCTACTTCCAATTGTATTGTGCATGTATATGCTTGTTGGAAAACATCAAGTGCTTACTATCAAATCATAATAGTAAATATAGATTCTCATGGAATTACAACACCATGGTGATTGGAATGCCATGACAAGCCATATACAAGGCAATGGATTGTTTCTATATATGATTTATTATCTATGCATTGCCAATGTGTTTAGGCAGACATATACTCAGCTCACATTATTTTTTCCAACTTCCAATCGTATTGTGCATGTATATGCTTGTTAGAAAACATCAGGTGTTTACTATCAAATCATAATAGTAAATATGGATTCTCATGGCATTGCAACACCATGGTGATTGGAATGCCATGACAAGACATAGACAAGGCAATGAACTATTTTTATGTATGATTGCTTATCTATGGGTTTCCAGAGTGTTTTGGCAGACATATACTCAACTCACACTCTATTTCCCAACTTCCAATTGTATTGTGCATGTATATGCTTGTTAGAAAATATCAACTGTTTACTATTAAAGCATAATAGTAAATATGGATTCTCATGGCATTGCAACACCATGGTGATTGGAATTCCATGGCAAGCCATAGACAAGGAAATAAATTGTTTTTGTGTATAATTTCTTATCTATAGGTTGCCAGTGTGTTTTGGCAGACATATACTCAGCTCACACTATTTTTTCCTACTTCTAATCATATTGTGCATATATATGCTTGTTGGAAAACATCGGGTGTTTACTATCAAAGCATAATAGTAAATATGGATTCTCATGGAATTGCAACACCATGGTGATTGGACTGTCATGACAATCCATAAAGAAGGAAATGAATTGTTTTTGTGTATGATTTCTTATCTATGGGTTGCCAGTGTGTTTTGGTAGACATATATCACACTATGTTTTCCAACTTCCAATCGTATTGTGCATGTATATGCTTGTGTGAAAACATCGGGTGTTTACTATCAAAGCATAATAGTAAATATGAATTCTCATGGCATTGCAACACCATGGTGATTGGAATGCCATGACAAGCCATAGTCTAGGCAATGAACTATTTCTATTGTTTGTCTATTGCTTATCATGGAATTCCAAAATGATGGTGATGGAATGCAGTGACAAACCATATTTACAATTATGTTTTGATACATTTTTTCAATAATCTATATTTACTATTTATCCATGGTGTTCGAAGCCATGGGAATCCATATTGACTATTATGCTCTGCTATAGTTTTTGGAAGCATGTGTAGCTTGTTCAAAAGAACCTATTTTAGGCTTTTAGCCATAGCAACAAGGCAATGAATAGTTTGATAGAATGCTTTGGTAGACATGTATTAAAAATGTGGTAGCATAGTGAACTGTTTCATAAAATGCCTCAAAGAAATGTGGTCCTCATGAAGGACTACCATGATAATCCGTATTGCTATGGAAGTCCTTCACCATGGGACCACATTTCTTTGAGGCATTATAGGAAGCAGTTCACTATAACACCATATTTTTCATACATTTCTACCAAAGAATTTTATCAAACTATTCACTACCTTGCTACTATGACTAAAATTCTAAAATAGGTTCTTTTGAAAAAGCTACACATGCTTGTAAAAAATCTACCAAAGCATAATAGTAAGCAACAACATAGAGAAGACAATGAATTGTTTGATAAAATGCCTAAAATAAATGTGGTCACATGGCGATGGAATGCCATTAGAATCCATATTGTTGCCTTCCTATTATATGGATTTCATGGAATTCCATCAACATGAGACCAAATTTCTTTGAGGCATTTTATGAAACAGTTCACTATGCTACCACATTTTTCATAAATGTCTACCAAAGCATTTAATCAAATATTTGAGTGCCTTGTTACTATAGCTAAAATCATATAATAGGTGCTTTTGAACAAGGTACGCATGCTTGCAAAAAATCTATCAAAAGCATAATAGTAAATCATTGAACATAGTGAACATATCAATGATAGCCCGAAAAATCCAATCACATGAACTCAATCAAGTACCCCTTAAAAGGAAATTTAATTAAACTTAAGAATATTGAACATTTGTAGATGAGAGTAAACCTATTATAAACTTTTCATAATGAACCTCTTATATAGTTTAAGAACAAACTTGCAAGCAATGAAAGAAAGCAAAACAACTTCAAACAAACTTAATGGGCTTCAAAACATGTAACTGATTTGTAACCTTTCATTGTTACCATATACCTTTGATGCAAAATTTCTTTCGACATTGGTTTAGATCCTTGTAGAAGCATGAAGATCTCATCAACAAACACCAATCATGTATTTATACAAAAAACCTATCCACTAAATACCTTCGAGTCACAACATCAAAATTATTTAGCCATCAAGAATAAAATGTGAATAATGAATGTGTAGTGAGTACTTGTTCAATACCTATGACTTTGTCATGAAAGAAATCTGTCAAAATTTTGTAACAACTATCAATACCTTTTGCACCAACACCATGTGAACAAGTAATGAGTGAAAAACAAGGACTTCGACATGAATATCAACAACCACTTTGGTTGTAGATCACCAAATGAATGAATAATCTCTTTGAAACCAATCCATGAGAACACAATGAAGCAACTCATTCTGCTTGTATTTGGCATCAGACACCTTTTGATATCAATGACAAACAACATCGGTGTAGACGTATATGAAAAATGTTGAAGTATACATAAGGCATGTGGTTTATTTCAAGTATACAAGTAGAACACAACATTGTAACTCATACATTTGTCAATCACAATAATTAAGAACAGTTTAGTAACACTTTTCAAGCAAGAAGATACATATTTCATACTTCTATATGAACATGTGAACACTTGAGATCTGTAAACACCAACTGTAAACTTCAATTATGTCTAAGAGCTAGAAGATAATGCATGCATGCAATGAAAAAAACTCACATTCAACATGGATTCTTGATATGGTTGTTGCGCTCAGCCTTTGATTACATAAACTTTTTATTTCCTTCATATTATTCTTCATATGGTATGGTATGAATCTTGTTGTGATAGATGAAGGTATGTTTTAGCTATAGATAGATAATGATATGTGAGATTTAGAAATATGAATGACTTTGGTGGGTGCAACGAAGAAAGGATTGTGACACATTGATTAGATGTAGGAAAAGCATAGAAATGGCTTATGAAAATTATTCAAGAAAAGAAAGAAAGGATATGAAAGGCTGGATATGCAAATGAATGGAATGGAAATACTATCAATTCATCATTTTTGAGGTGGAGATAGAAAATGGTATGCAAGATGTAAAAATATGAATGACCTGGGTGGATCCAAAGAAGAAAGGAATACAACACATTGATGTGCTTCAAGGAAACTATATAAATGTCTTATGAAATGTATTTAATATGGGAGGAAAGGATATGGAAGGCTAGATATGGAAATAAATGGAATGGAAAGGGTAGGAAGTGATCATTTGTTTCATCATAGAGTGGAATGATTTCCTCTTTGTTATTAGTTATTCTTTTTGTAATCATCCTAGGGCCAACTGACTCGATACACACACATAAGAAAGACTCATGCCCCTTTCCTCACTCTCCTTCGTACACCATGAGGTGTAGAGATCCTCAAGCTTCCTCGAAATGTGACAAGAAAAGAAAAGATATAAAAGGATAATGATATTCATGGAGACAACATACAAGAGTTAAGATAAAGAACAAGCTTCCATGCACGCAATACGAAAATGATAAATATGCAAGATCATCATAATGAAAAAATGAAAATGCTAATGCATATGATAAGGACCAACACACTAAACAGTTCTAGGATGGAAAACATAGTGGCTTGTGACTCAGTAAAGCCTAATGTTTTAGTATGCTAAAGAGTTTATGGTTTCTTTAAATGTGAACATACTCATAAAAATTATAACATAATGATAAATAAGAAATTAAATGATAATGATAAACATGATATTATTCCTTAGTCAAGCTGAAAACCAGAGGACATATGGATGGATAGGGATCAATGATATGGGTTAATGATAGGACGTGTAAGGATACACCCTATATGGAGGATGAAGATAGATGGATCAAGATATAGAATGCTATGGGTGGAGGGAACCAATGACAAGGGAATGAAAAATGTTTTCTCTTATACAAAGGACAAGGAGACAACTTATGGAGGAATCCAAAGACGGCATGTCAAAGTAATAACATGCCCCCATGGTAAGAGGTATGACAAGTTATAATGACATGGCATGGATATGGAAGATAAATGGGCATGAAAGGAAACATGACATGGACAACAAGTGATATGGATGATGGAAGACACACATGGTATAAAGCATGCATTAGATTCAATTTCTTGCTATTTTGCCCCAATACTTAATGAAAGATGAAAGGAAGGTGGATGGATAAGGTGGATAGTATGGAATATAAATGAAGGAATATGATGGCTAAGTGGAAATAGGATAATCAATAATGTATCATACAAATGGAAAAGTCTTTCCCCCAAGTGTACAAGAAAGGGTATGTGTATGGATGTGAAATCTAGTGGATATGAATGGATATGAATGGCCATGGAAATGTAAGTTGATGAAGGTGTATGGATATGAATGGAGGACTCAATTATCTCTATGTAGAATATAGTACCGGTCCCATTGACTAAATTTTTCTATTAGACCATGGCTAACATGTTCCTAGTTAAAGACGTTGGTAGGAAAATTGTTAAAGATAATGGAATGGATAGGGGTAGGCAGAGGGGGGTTCAGGATTCATGCAAAGAATTGGGTTAAAGCTATGGAATGGGGGATGAAGCTTGGATGGAAGTATGGAATGGAGTCATTATGAGTGAATGTGGGCAAGAACAACATTGGCACACACCTTGAAGGGTGGTGAAAGTTGAAGGATTGAGAGTGGGTTGGGATACTAAAATTGGGCATAAAAGGATGAAAAACGGATTTGGAGGATGAATAATGGAGGAATGGATGATGGTGGAATAATGGAGTCTTTTGGATTAGCAAGTAGGGATACCAATTTTTATTTTTTTATTTTTAATGCATACATTTTTTTGCTTGCTTTGGAACCCACATTGTTTCCACTTTTGATTTTTCTTTATAGCACTTTCATTTTACATTTGATTTTGGAGCATAGTTTTCTTTTTTTGGGCGTCTTTTTATTGAGACATGATGATATTTAGGTTTTAGTGGATTCTTCGATTTATGCATTTCTTGTTTGGTATCCCAATTTCTTGGATAGGCCATAAAGGGATTTTATGAAATGAGAGGATTTTGAAGTGGAAGGTGTTGGAATGAATTCCAAGGGTATGTGCATTTGTTGTTCTTTAAAGGGAACCTAGGGATATGCATTGGGAACATATGGGTGCATGATAGGTGGAAGGGTTTCTAGATATGGTCCAATAATAGATGGTGAATATGGTGGAGGAGGTGGATGTATTGATGTAAAGGGAGGCCTCTTATGTTTGATAGAGCTACCAACATCTTAAGAAGGAGGTATGCAGCCAAGGCCATAAGAAATTACATGTATTTTAATATAAGGCTGTGTAGGTAAATGGAACTCATGAAGGCGTGTGGTATTGTATGAGAAAACCAACTTTTATAAAGGTGGATGAACCAAGCTCATATGTATGTGGTTCATGAATGGGATCTTCTAAAACTTTAGGATTATCATGAGATGTGAGGGAAATGCTTATACCTTGGGGGTCTTGACTTATTGAATGGATGAAAATATTTTTTTAATGAATTTATACAGGACGATTATGGTATAGAGTTGACATACTTCGATCATGAGATGGTATGGTGTCATGACATGGAATGGAATGATGAGATGAACTAGGATCATGAGAGGGAGTATTTTTCTCTTCACATAAAAGGGGGATCTATGATGTCATGCTTTCGATCAATGAGGTCAAGTGTGTGACATGGTTGACTTTCTATAGGTGCTATGAAGGTGGAAAAACATGAAATGGATGAGCTGGATAAACATGGGATGGATGAGGTGAAAGTGGGTGGAACTAAAAGACTACAACTACCATTTTTTGAAATAGAATTTTGCATCGGGTATTGTATTCCTTACAGGGTGACTTTTGGTGTTCCTTTGGTGAAATAGGATGGATAGTTGTTGGTTCAACATGGAAATTTTTTTGGGTTACCTTGTCAATCGATGAAAAGGATGACATGGATGGTGACATGAGTTGGGTATAAGTTTGAATGGTAGGTTTATGGTTTTTCTCACTTGATTAAGATTTAGATCTTGAATGCCCCATCCCACTACAGAATATCATACACACCTCCAAGCATATATAGATTCTACATTACTATGGTCTTCAAATGTATCGTTTGATGTTTGATAAATGCATAGACAAAAATAATCTATATGACAGTAAAATGGCTTGCTACAATGATCACTTTATGTTCTATGCACTATAACAATGTATTTAAGTCCACCTTCATATTGCAAGCTGGAAAACACAGTGGGTTGTATTTTTATATCATGCAGTGTTTTCCAACTTGCAATTATATGTAGATAGAATGGTTCTCATGAAACTCTTATGTTTTTTAGACCTTAATAATTTCATGAAACTTACCTAAAAAATTGATTACAACTCTTCGGTGGACTAAAATTTGGGTTTCAAAAATCGTGATATGATGGTAAATCAAAATGCACTGAATAATTGTAGGTTAGAAAATACAGTGGGGGATGTCAGTAGATGCTTATAAGAATCTTGCATTGCCTTTTGATGGGTAGCAAGTTGATTATCCCTTTAAAAAAAATCCAAGCCCATACAATTCATTGCCTCACCATTCACTTTGGCCAATAAGAAGACCACTTGGATGAAAAGTGTCCCCTTTGCAGCATCTGAATTGCTACAAACTCATGCACTAGGAAATACAAATTGGATAGCTAGTTCAATTTCATCTTCATATTCAACAAGAGATAATGGAATCCTTGTGTTTCCATTTCTCAACAATTTGGATGGTGATTGTTGAGTTGTGGAGGAAATGGTATGGTCTTGGATTTTTTTTAAAGGGATAATCATTACTCCTATATGTAGATGTCCTATTTGAAGTGGGAGATTTCCTGTTTGTTTTGTATCCACTACCGCATTACACAAATTACCTCCTCCATCAACCTCCAATGTAACTATTGTTGTGGCATCTTAAACTTTTATCAGTTGTGCAACAACACCTTTGAATTTTCACCTATCAATTGTGCAACAAAACCTTTGACATTTGACATTTATCAGTTGTGCAACAAGACCTTTCACTTTTGTCTTATCAGTTGTGCAACAACACCTTCCATTGTTATCTTTGTTTTATCAAATTCCTATCTTTTAGATTGCAGCTCTCTCCAAACAGCATTAAGGTCCTCTTCTTTTCACCGTGACATCTTCTTCTTGTGTTTTAATTCCTTTTCTAATTGGTTAATTATAATGTTCGATTATTTTGCTCCACTTTGAGCATTTCCAAGTATTATTTTTGCAATGTGTTTACGATTAGAGTATGCAGATGTTTCTTTTTGCAAGCTTGTTAGGGAACTTCTCTACCTTTTCGAATAAAACTTCCATGCCTCCACCCAACTGATTCTCTTTTTCTGCACTTAGATCTGGAATTTCCTTTTCATTATCATCCATTTCCAATTGTATTTGTTCCATGGAATTGCTAACTGATAGAATTCTTGCCTTCATTTTTTCAACTCCACTTAGAGCATTTTGTCTCTCTTTATTTGTTTGCACTAATTCATACACTATAGAAAACCCTTCGAGTTAATCCTCTTTTGCATTGGCATTTTCCCCTTGCACATACTACACATGCTCCTTCCTCCACTTGTCACAAGAAGGAACAACCTCTTTAGTCAATACATTATCTATCTCATTTTCTTTGGTCTGCTTATTTCCAAGTGTTTTAGAGTATATTCCTTTTCTTCAATACACACTTTCCAATATGTCCTCATATTTTTTTTATTACTACTATGTCATACAATTCTCATAATAAATATTTTTCGGATTGTGTCAGATTTCTCTCAGGAAAAGGGATAGAGTTTTCAATGTACTAAATACTTTCAAATGATAAAGGGACAAACATGTGGTAATGAAATTTTCATGTTTATGGACATTTCAATATGAAGAGCATTAGACATATACAATACAAAATATCTTTCATTCAATGTGGTGTTTCAAAATAGTAGATTTGGTTATCCAACTATGAGTGGGTTGCAGTTTTCATAACACCCTGTGTTTTCCAATTTGTTGTTTTACAAAATAGGATTCATGTAACTAAGAGATTTTGTTTTCATAAATGTATTGTGATATTTACTTGTTTTCTGAACAAGTGGTTGAATCAATAGTTGGAAGTAAATAACAGCTTTTGTGTAGATGCCTACAGTGCTATTTGTTACTGACTTTTTTTCCCTTTTTTTTGACAGTACAACTAAAAATACTAAAATTGAGAATTCACATCGAGCAGGTTCCCCATGACAATCAGGAAGACAATGGCAATCCATTCATTATGAAGAGGCTGCATTGTGCTTTCAAATTCAATTGCCAGATGTTGGAGGATGTGATTCGCAAGGTCGGTAGATTTTTAGAGCCCACTGAACCTGTACTCCCCTATTCAAAGGTCGATGTAGCTTGCAGGTTCTTGTCAAACTACATGGACCTACTTAAAAACTATATTCTAGTTCAAATTATTTGTGCAAAATATGTTTGGAGCCATGTGATCAATCACGAACAGCTTGATGAACCATTGGAAAGATATGATGTTGATCAAGATCTCGACCTCATTGGTGGCATCTTCCCACATTTTTCACTTCAATCATCCTCAGATATGAGGTGTGTTCAAGAAACATTTAGTAGCAGCACAGAGCGTCAGGGTGATCATTTTTTTGACCAAGTAATTGAAAGGAAAAGACATATTGTAGAAAATGTCTTCCTAATGCAAGATCCTCCGAGGAGAAGTGCAAAAAACCATTCTACCAAAAATATACATTTGAGATACACATTCACAAAACAATAGGAGAGACAGAATAAAAACACACACACATAGATAACACCATATATAAGTGGGAAAACCCTTATGGGAGAAAAACCCACCACACCAAGTAAAGTCGCTTTGTATTATAGTAAATCAATTTACATACAGAGTTAAAAACTTTTCTCTCAAGTGTTAGCTCACAGAAGCATCCCTTTTGGTCAACCTCCAGTCGCAAACCTCAGTTGATTACACACACTCACTGTTACAATGATTGTAAAGCATACAATAAATTCTCATCTCTACCAACCAACAACACTTAGGGTATATTTAATTTCTTGCGTCACTGGCAATCTTCCTTCATCTCTAATTACATCGCCTTCCATCACACATGGGGCCGCCCAACATTAAATTTGATTATAGAGAATTTACTATATCTTCACTCTATCAACCCCCAAATCAGAGTATACATTTAATGCAAACATATCGCTAATTAGAAGATCAAGCTTTCAACCAATGATTGTTGATTTACAACAACAATGTAAAATCAAAAAATGATATCATGTCACGTGTCAACACATCGTTCACTTATCACTTTGACTATCGCTCCAAACAGTCCGTAGAGCCTTGTCCTCCTTCCACCATACCAATGCTAGCCATATAGAAGACCCTCGTGATAAGGCAGTATACCACACTATCGCACAATGGGTGAGAAGCCCTCATGGTGTGGTGGTATACACTGCACCACCATGCTCGAGCTTTCAGAAACCCACGGTAAAGCGGTACCTCACGCTACCACTGGGACATCAAGGGACCCCTATAGTATGGCAGTACCCACCGCGCTACCACCAAGCAATCAAGAAACTTGCATGATATGGTGGTACCCATCGTGCTACTGCCAGGCAGTCAAGAGACTTTTGTGGTATGGTGGTAAAGCCATGAACACAAAGGGGAAGTTCGCCAAGCCTTTAACAGAGGTTCAAGCCAGCAAGTTGAGGCATCTTTTCCAACAAGCTCCCACTTGACGAAGACTTACTGGCTTCCTCCAAACTTGAACTTAATGAAGATTATAGGCCCCAAGGCCCATTGAACTAGCACACCACCTATACTTGTTTGTGCTCATAGGATTTTTCAATGCATCAACAACATTCTTCAGAGTATCCACCTTCTCTAGATTAATATTTCCATCATCCAGATATCACGAACGAAATGATGTTGTACATCAATGTGCTTCATCCTAGCATGGAACATGGGATTTTTTGCCAAATAAATAGCACTCTAACTGTCATAGAAAATTATAATATGCCCTGCATTAAACCCAAAATCTGAACATAAATGCCTAAGCCAAATGACTTCTTTGCAGGCATGTGTTTCTGCCATATACTTTGCCTCAGTAGTAGATAAAGCGACTACAGCTTGTCACTTACTCATCTAACTCACTTCTCCACCAAATAACATGAAGATGTATCCACTGGTGGATCTTCTGCTATCAATGTCCCCTGCCCAATCAAAATCCACATACCCATGAATGTTAAGAGATCTTTGTGATTTTTCTGAACTACCATGATAACATAGATAAAATCTGAGGTACCCTTGAAATATCTGAACACCCTCTTCACAACATCCCAATGCGGCCTTCCTGGGTTAGCCATAAATTGAATAAGAACTCCCATTACTTGGGAAATGTCAGCTATAGTATAGACCATTGCATGCATAAAACTGCCAATAACACTTGCATATGGTACCCTAGTCATGTCCTCCATCTTAGCAGAAGACTTTGGATAGTCTTCAATAGATAGCTTTGTTCCTTGTAACACGAGAACAACTAGCTACTTTCAATCAGTCATTCCAAATCTCTCAAGGATAGTATTGATATACTTACTTTGGTTGAGCCAAATCTTTCTGCCCTTTCTATCCCTGGTTATTTCCATCTCTAGAATGTACCTTATTGCACCCAGATCTTTCATTTCAAACTCTACAGACAACTGAAAGTTAAGATTAGAAATCATAGTCTTACTATTTCCTATGAACAACATATCATCCACGTATAGGGTAATAATAAGCACACGATCATTTTCAGTTTTGTAATACATACAATGATCATATTTTGATCTCTCAAATCCCAACGACAACACAAAGGTGTCAAACTTTTGGTACCATATTCTAGGTGATTGTTTCAAACCATACAAAGATTTATTTAACTTGCAAACCAGGTTTTCTTTACCTTTTTCAACGAAATGCTCAGGCTGGGACATATAAATTTATTCTTCCAGCTCTCCATGGAGAAACATTGTCTTCACATCCGGGTACGTGTAGGATCATGATGGTCCAAAAAGTGGCAATATGTAAGTGATATGATGGCCCATGTGGCTAACGATTTTTTTTTACCCAAAATTGACGAAATGAAAAGGGTTTTTAAAGGAGATTCTCAGCTTTCCACCAATATAAATTATGCTTTACTTTGAATTTAATAAATAATTATTATTCATTTTCTATTTGAATTACAACTAAAGTCCTGATTGATAGGCTGATTGAAAAAATTCTATAGCTTTCAAACGGTATCACATTTTTTGAATTGAAAACATGCGTCACATTCTATGCTTCACATACTATAGGATTTTTTTTAAAATGAATTTCATGAAGTTTTGACCAAGTTAAGGTGGTCAAACATACGAGATTTTATATATTTTTTAAGTTGTAATAAAAAAATCATAATTAATTATTTACTCAAAAAAAAATTACAAAAAAATATGCATCACATTGGGACATGAGTCCCCTACTTATATCTAAAATATTATAAAAAAATATTATCATTTTATTATGGTTAGGGTGGTTAGACAGACACCTACTTCTTATTTTTTCTCTGAAATTTAAGTACTACTGCATTGAAATTTCAAATTTTCACCAAATAGATTTTTCTTTTTTGGTAAATAAACCTAGTAGTTTAGAAACTACATTCAATTTGCTACAGATTCTATTCTTACATATTTTTGAAATAATATAGAAAACTTATTCAATTTCTTATGTCAAGTTGTCTAACTCTGATTTTCTAGGTTTTCATCGCCACTTAAGGGCCTATTTTTTCCATGATGATCTTGCACATACCCATCCATCAACTCAATCTCTAAGTCATGTAGCTGCAAGTGACAACATAAATCTGATAGATGTTAGCTTAGCTACAGGGAAAAAATTTTATCCATAATCAATTCCCTCCACCTGGGAAAACCCTTTAGCAACCAACTGAGCTTTATACTTTTCAACACTGCCATCCAGACTATTCTTCTTCTTAAATACCCATTTACAACCAACAGGCTTTCACCCTTTAGGAAAAGGTATTGAATCCCAGGTTTCATTCTTCTTCAATGATGCCATTTCTTCATTCATGTCTTCCAACCAGATATTTGAGTTAGACATATTAATTGCCTCTTTCATAGTCCTAGGCTCATCAATGCTAGTAATCAAAGCATATGCACAATTTGAATCTAACATAGAAAAACCATACCTAGTAGGTTGATGCTTTTCTCATGTAGACCTCCTCATGGGTTGAGGTTGAGGTTGTGGTTCTTATCCTTCAGAACTTTCAGAGTTGCTTGAACTCTCCTCATTTTCAAGTACACCATGTAGTTCCTCTTTTTTTGGAGTTTGAAGAATCTCAACTACATCGTTCTTCTTTTCCCTTTTATTTGTTTCTAACTGTGGATCAGCTACTAAAGGCTTTAGCTCATGAAAGATTACACTTCTATTGTACAAAACCTTCTCAGTATCAGGATTCCAAAGCTTGTATCCTTTCATACCAACACCATAGTCAATGAAGATATATTTAATAGCCTTGTTTTCCAACTTTGATCTTTTCTCATTTGGCACATATGCATATGCCTCATAGCCAAAGACACGAATATGTCTCAGAGAGGGATTCTTACCAGACCATGCTTCCAAAGGTGTTTTTTCAACAAGAGCCGAAAAAGGTGAACGATTTACCAAGTAACATGTTGTAGCCACAACCTCAGCCCAAAACTTCTGCTCTAGACCAACACCACTCAACATACTTCTTGGTCTTTCCATTAGTGTCTTGTTTAATCTTTCAGCAACTCTATTCTGTTGTGGATTGTAAGGTGTAGTTTTATGCCTTTTAATCCCATGATTTTTGCAGTACCTTTCAAAATCTGCAGAACAAAACTCACCACCATTATCAATCCTTAAGAATTTAATTTTCTTTCCAAAATGATTCTGTACCAAGTTTTTAAACTCTTTAAAATGACTGAACACTTATGATTTACTCTTAAGAAAGTACACAAATTCCCTTCTCGAATAATCGTCAATAAAAGAAATATAATATCTAGATTTCGATAATGAAGGAACATTCACTGGACCAAATACATCATAATGAACATAGTCTAGTACACCAGAAGATTTATGAGGACTCGAATAAAATGAAACATGATGTTGTTTTCCATAAATGCAATGTTCACAAAAATTGAACTCAAGGTTGCAATCTACAAGCCCATCAACAAGATTTTTATTTTTCAAGTTTTTTAAACCTTTTTCACCTATGTGACTGAGTCTATGATGCCACAACATGGTCTTCTCTACTGGGAGTTTCACCTCTAAGTAATTTGCACCCAAGAGAGATCCATACTCCATTCCTATATGAGCAACTTTGCTTGTCTTTATAGAGACATTGTTACATTGAACAGGACGTGCATCAATCTTGTACAAAGTGCCTACATGTACACCCTTAGCCAGCACCATTGCACCTCTAGTAATCTTACAGGCTCCACTCGAGAAGGAAACTTGCATGCCAACATCATTCAACTTACTAACCAAAAGAAATTTATGAGCCAAACCTGGTATGTGTAGTACATCACCGATCCCTTTAATTCTTCCATCAGGGAATTGGATTTTGATTCTTCCACGACCAACAATTTCTAGTGTTGAATCACTTGCCAGGTACACCTTTCCACCATCATACTTTTTGTACTTTGTGAACCACTCTCTATGTGATGTCATGCGAAAGGATGCACCTGAGTCAAACATCCAAAAATCATCTGATGCTTGAGTCACCAAGGCTACAATGAAGGCATCTACATCACTATGAGAAGATTCATTATTTGAAGAGTTATTGTTCTTCTTCTTCTCCTCCTTAAAATCATTTCAGATATGATCAGACTGCCCACACTTCCAACATTTCACCTTGGACCTTTTACTAGGAGATTTTGATCTCCCTTCAGATTTGGATTTAGACTTATTGTCCTTCTTTTTTCCTTTCTCCTTTGATCTACCTCGAACAACAAGAGCTCTTTGGCCATCTCAGAAGACTTCCTCCGCATTTCTTCTGACAACAGTGAGGCAACCACATCTTCCATTTTGAAATTAGTTGTTGTACTTCCAATAGCCATTACCAGATGGTCCCAAGTGCCAAGTAAGGAGCATAACAGAAGCATGCAGCAATCCTCCCCCTCTATCTTCACACCCACAGATGCCAACTAAGCAACTCATGTTAAATGAATTCAGATGGTTTGAAATAGATGCACCTTCTTCCATCTTTAAGGAGTACAACTTCTTCCTCAGGAATAACTTTTTCACCAGAGACTTTCCCTGATAAATGTCACCAAGTTTCTTCCATAATGAAGTTGCATTCTTCTCCTCATGGATGTTCAGGAGTACAGAATCAGCCAGACACAGTCTTATCAACCCTCTAGCTTTTCTATCTGTGAGGTCCCAATATTCATGCTTCATTATTTGTGGCATAGTTCCAGAAATAGCAATCTAGAGGTCTCTATCCACCAACAAGTCTTCCATTTTGAGTTTCCACAACTCAAAATTTCCGCCATTAAATTTTTCAATTTCTACTCTACCTAATGTGCTTGCCATCTCAAATAGTAGACTGAGAAAATGGTTCTTCCTTTGCAAGAATCCCACTGAAATGGGATTAGCACAAAAAACCAGACCTACTAACAAGGATAACACAATTGGCCAAGCTCTGATACCACTTGAAAGGAAAAGACGTAGTGCGGAAAATTTCTTCCTAATGCAAGATCCTCCAAGGAGAAGTGCAAAAAACCATTCTAACTAAAACATACATTTGAGATACACAATCATAAAACAACAGGAGAGATAGAATAAAAACACACACATAGAGATAACACTAGATATATGTGGGAAAACCCACCACACCAAGTAAAGTCACTTTGTATTACAGTAAATCAATTTACATATAGAGTTATAGACTTTTCTCTCAAGTGTTAGCTCATAGCAGCATCCCTTTTTTTCGACCTCCAATCTCAGACCTTAGTTGATTACACACACTCACTGTTACAATGCTTGTAAAGCATACAATGAATTCTCATCTCTACCAACCAACAACCATTAGGGTATATTTAATTTCTTGTTTCACCGACAATCTTCCTTCATCTCTGATTACACCGCCCTACATCACGCATCGAGCCACCCAGCATTAAATTCGATTATAGAGAATTTACTATATCTTCACTCATTCAACCCCCAAGTTAGAGTATAAATTTAATGCAAAAATATCACAAATCAAAAGGTCAAGCTTTCACCCAATGATTGTTGATTTACAAAAACAATGTAAAATTGACAAATGATATCATGCCATGTGTCGACACATGATTCGCTCATCACTTTGACTATCGCTCCAAATAGTTGGCAGAGCCTTGTCCTCCTTCCACCGTGCCACCGCTAGCCATACAATAGACCCTCGCGGTAAGGCAATATACCACACTACCACATGACAAGTGAGAAGCCCTCATAGTGTGGAGATATAACTGCACGAGCTTCTAGACACTCATGGTAAAGCAGTACCCAGTGCTACCACCGAGCAGTCAAGGGACCCCCATGGTACCCAGCACTACCGACGAGTGGTCAAGGGACCCCCGTGGTATGGTGGTACCCATCGCACTACCACTAGGTAGTCAAGAGACTTTTGCGGTATGGTTGTAGCCACTATGCTACTGCCAAGCAATCAAAAGACATCCATGATATGGTGGTCAAGCAATGAACACAAAGGGGGAGTTCACCAAGCCTTTAATAGAGGTTCATGCTAGTAAGTTGAGGCCCCTTTTCCAACAATAATGTGATTGCATGGTCATGGTTTTGAGCCACACATTGAAGTGGGCATATGGGAGATGTATCTTTCCCTTCGCACACTGCTTGACCACCTTGCACCAGTTTTGACAAATGATGAAAGGGTTATTGAGTGGCTTGGTGTAGAATGCCCCTACCATTCCAATGAGGGCACAAATGTAAACATAGAAAATGTAAAGAGTGAATCTGATTAGGATGTGGAAAGGCTTGTTAAATGAAAAATGGAAACTAAAACTTTGACTTTTATTATGTATTACTCTTTTCAAACACTACAGTTGAATGAATGGTATTTTGTATTGATGTTTATTAGTGTTTATTACTCTATTTTTATCACTCTTTATTATTATTTATTATTGTTTAATACATGAATACTATTTTGTAAGACTACATATTGTAAAACATAGGGTGTTGTAAAAAACAACCCATGCATAGTTGTATAACCAGATCTACTATTTTGAAACACTACTATTGAATGAAAGATATTTTGTATTGCATATGTTTGATGTTCTTGATATTGAAATGTCCATAAACATGAAAACTTCATTACCACATGTTTGTCCCTTTATCATTTTAAAGTATTCAATACATTGAAAACTCTATCCCTTTTCTTGAAAGAAATCTGACAGAATCTGAAAAATATTTGTTATGAGAATCGTATGACATGGTAGTAATAAAAAAAATACGAGGACATATTGGAAAGTGTAGTGAAAAAAGGAATCTGCTCTAAAAGCACTTGGAAAGAAGCAACCAAAGTAAATGAGATAGATAATGTATTGACTGAAGAGGTTGTTCCTTCTCATGACAAGTAGAGGAAGGATCATGTGCAGTATGTGCAAGGATAAAATTGCAATGTAGAAGTGGATTAACTCCAAAGGTTTTCTATTGTGTATGAATTTGTGCAATCAAAGAAAGAGAGACATGATGCTCTAAGTGGAGTTAAACAAATGAAGGAAAGCATTTTATCAGTTAGCAATTCCATGGAAAAAATACAATTAGAAATGGATGATAAGGAAAAGGAAATACTAGATCTAAGTGCAAAAAAAGAGAATCAGTTGGGTGGATGCATGAAAGTCTTATCTAAAAAGTAAGAGAAGTTCCCTAATGAGCTTGCGAAAAGAAACATCTACATTCTCTAATCGTAAAGACACTACAAAAATAATACTTGGAAATGCTCAAAGTGGAGCAAAACAACCGAACACTATAATTAACTAGTTAGAAAAGGAATTAAAACACAAGAAGAAGCTATCACAGTGAAAAGAAAAGGACCTTAATGTTGTTCAGAGAGAGTTGCAATCTAAAAGAAATAAATTTGATAAAACAAAGACAAAAATGGAAGGTGTTGTTGCACAATTGATAGGTCAAAAGTTAAAGGTGTTGATGCACAATTGATAAAATTTTAAGATGCCACAACAATAGTTGCATTGGAGGTTGGTGGAGGAGGGAATTTGTGTAATGCGGTAGTGGATACCGAACAGATAGGAAATCTCCCAAATTGAATAGGACATCTACATATAGGAGTAACAATTATCCCTTTAAACAAAATCCAAGCCCATACCATTTCCTCCACAACTCAACAATCACCAGCCAAATTTCTAAGCAACGGAAACACAAGGTTGCCACTATTGTTACTCCTGTATGTAGATGTCCTATTTCAAGTGGGATATTTCTTGTCTATTCTATATCCACTACCGCATTACACAAATTCCCTCCTCCACCAACCTCCAATGCAACTATCTTTTGCATTTTTCAGGACCATTAGAGCTAAGTTGAACTATTTTGAACTATTGCACATGTTTTTTTGCAGTGTGCATAATAGAAAGTGGTCATTGAACAAGAATTCAGAAGTGAGTGGCAACCATCTATGTTTTCCATCATGCAACTATTACATGCATCTTTTGTTGGAAATGTATGAGGAAATTGAAATGGAATGTTTGCTAAAAGTAAGGGTTGTCATAAAATATGAAGGTGAAGTTGAAAACATTGTTTTGTTATGGTGTGCATAAAAGAAAGCAGTCATTGAACAAGAATTCAGAAGTGAGTGACAACCCAGTCTGTTTTCCATCATGTAACTATTATGTGCATTTTGTGTTCGAAACACATAAACCAATATTGAAATAGAATTTTTTTTTAGAGTAAGGGTTGTTATGAACTTTAATACATTGTTTAACAAGAATTGGGAAGTGAGTAAGAACCCAGTGTGTTTTCCATTTCCTCCAACTTTTTTTTGCATTTTCTATTCACAAAACGTATGATGATATTGAAATGGAATGTTCACTGAAAGTAAGGGTTGTTAAAAAATATGAAGATGAACTTAAAAACATTGTTTTCTTATAGTCTACATAAAAGAAACTGCTCATTGGACAAGAATTGAGAAGTGATTCACAACCCAGTGTGTTTTCCATCATACAACTATTATGTGCATTTTGTGTTTGAAACATATAACACATATTGAAATGGAGTGTTTGCTAAAAGTAAAGGTTGTTATAAAATATGAAAGTGAACTTGAAAACATTGTTTTGTTATATTGTGCATAAAATAAAGCACTCATTGAACAAGAATTCAGAAGTGAGTCACAACCCAGTGTGTTATCCATCCTGCAACTATTATGTGTATTTTGTGTTCCAAAAATATAAACAGATATTGAAATAGAATATTTGTTGAAAGTAAGGGTTATGAACTTCAATACATTGTTTAACAAGAATTGAGAAGTGAGTCACAACCCAGTGTGTTTTCCATCATACAAGTGTTATGTGCATTTGTGTTCCAAACATATAACACATTGAAATGGAATGTTTTTTGAAAGTAAGGGTTGTTATAAAATATGAAGGTGAAGTTGAAAACATTGTTTTGTTACAGTGTGCATAAAAGAAAGCACCAATTGAACATGAATTTAGAAGTGTCACAACCCAGTGTGTTTTCCATCCTACAACTATTATGTGCATTTTGTGTTCCAAACATATAAACAAATATTGAAATGGAAATTTTGCTGAAAGTAAGGGTTGTTATGAACTTCAATACATTGTTTAACAAGAATTGAAAAGTGAGTCACAACCCAGTGTATTTTCCATTTCCTCCAACTTTTTCTGCATTTTCTATTCACAAAATGTAAGATGATATTGAAATGGAATGCTCACTGAAAGTAAGGGTTGTTAAAATATATGAAGATGAACTTTAAAACATTGTTTTCTTATACTCTACATAAAATAAACTGCTCATTGAACAAGAATTGAGAAGTGAGTTGCAACCCAGTGTGTTTTCCATAATACAACTGTTATGTACATTTTGTGTTCCAAACATATAACACATATTGAAATGGAGTGTTTGTTGAAAGTAAGGGTTGTTATAAAATATGAAGGTGAAGTTGAAAACATTGTTTTGTTATAGTCTGCATAAAAGAAAGCACTCATTCAACAAGACTTGAGAAGTGAGTCACAACCCAATGTGTTTTCCATCATGCAACTACTATGTGCATTTTCTATTCAAAACATATGAATAGATATGAAAATGGAATGTTTGCTAAAAGTAAGGGTTGTTAAAAAAAATGTGAAGCTCAACTTCAATACATTGTTTTGTTACAGTCTGCACAATAGAAAGTGCTAGTTGCATGTGCTTACATTTTTAAGTAATTTTTCCATAAATAATAATACTTGAGGTGGCATTTCCTACCATTATTTCATGGCATTTGACATTGTTTTCCATGAAATTTTACATGGAAACAAAAAGTGTCATGAAATCTGCAAGAATATAGTCTTATATTTTTTTTAATTAAGAGGACTAAACACTTTTGACCCAGAGCTATGAACCGGTGAGGTCACAAATGGGGGACCTCATCCCCAATATAAACTGTCAAAAACTAAACCCTTAAGGGATTGGAGCCTTGATGGCAAGATTAACAATACAACTTAATAATCGCACAATGCCACTATTATCATTAGATCATAGTCTTCAAACATACCAAAGTATTGT
Source organism: Sequoiadendron giganteum (assembly GCA_007115665.2). NCBI lineage: Eukaryota > Viridiplantae > Streptophyta > Pinopsida > Cupressales > Cupressaceae > Sequoiadendron > Sequoiadendron giganteum. The sequence goes on along the minus strand of CM021102.1, from coordinate 422,242,804 downwards.
AATTCCACATGATAATTGTTTAATAATTACATGATCAAAGATAATGTAATTCCACACCATAAGTGTTCAATAATTACATGATCAAAGATAATGTAATTCCACACCATAATTGTTCAATAATGACATGATCAAAGACCGAATGGAAAATGAATATTGTCAACCTGTCTCATCCTATACTATAGTGCCTTTTATGTGCAATTGAGGAGACAGATAGATAAGATCTTATAGGCTTCTTTAAGTCCTTGGCACTAACGATGGGGTGATTCCACTTGCACGAGGGTTCGGGGAAGACTCTGCTTGGACCATTTCACTTTTAACACCTTCAGCTTGTAAGAAACCCATGAATAAATGACTATGTTCAACAATTAACATATGGATATAAGGAAAAGGAAATATCAAATCTAAACACAGAGAAAGAGAATCAGTAAGAGGAGGGATGAAAGTCCTATCTGAAAGCATAGAAAACTTTCATAACACATTTATATGAGCCTATGGAGGAGAAATACAATTGAAAATAGATGAGAAGGAAAAGAAAAAATCAAACAAACCAAGAAACGTCGCTAATAGTCAAGAACTAATTTTTTCGCTTCTTACACAGAAGTTGAAGGAAATTGAGAAATTGAGTAGGGTAGTGTCAAGAATCAATAAAATCAGACCTCGATTTAATTAGCGATATTTATTCACACATGCCACTTCCTTGTTCATCCTTGCCCTACAACATGAAGAATGTAACTAACCTCAAATCAAATTCAACTACATGCAATGAATTCATCAAATTATGAAAATACACGTTCAAAAGCATATTTCAAAATTACCCTCTCTTCCACTTAATTCCTCTGAAAGAACTAGGGATAGTGTGTTTTCCAATATACTGTCAAAATCAGCATATTCGTAACATAAATTAAATTTTCTAAATGAAACAAAAAAGACACTCTAAAATCAGAGCAAAAAGTGACTGCAACGACACATATTACAGCCAACCACAAATGCATACTTCAAAAGGGAAAGTGCATGATCTCCTCCCCAAGTACCCTTTCTTCTTCTTTCCTTGTCGAGGCACATTTTCCTATCCCAAATGAACACTAACTTTCTCGCGCCCACCACTTCCTTGTCCATCCTTTCCCTCTAAATCCAGGAATGTAAACGTCACATAAAATTCAAATACATGCAACCAATTCATTCAAAATATCAAAATACACATTAAAAAGCAGATTTCAATATTACCCTTTCTCCCACTTTCTTCCACTTTCCCCTTTCAAGTATGCATCTGTGGTTGCCTATAATATGTAAAAAAATTGCAAGTGTTATGGGATAGTTAAAGTTCCAAAATTTAGTGCACCATCTACTATTAGCAAGCATATAGTTTTTCGATCATAAGAGAAAAAAATTTAAGGTAGACTTCCTTACATTCTTGGTGCATAGGAAACAAAAAAAATTGACAAGCAAATAACTGACATGGGACATTGTGTTTTCCAACACTGCAAATAATGTGAACATTGTTTTTTTCTTGCAATTAGATGAAGATAGAGAAATTCCATTTTTACTATTATAAATAGCATTTAATATGACTATTCATTTGAAAGTATCCATGATGACAAAAATAGTCGACCTCAAATGATTTAAATGTTGACCTTTTTCTTTCATTTATAAGCAAGCTACCATAAACAATAAGACTTCATGTGGCATTTCCTACCGGTATATTTCATATTAACATAAAAAGAGTGCACATTATAAACACAAATCCAAATGATTATTGTCACAACCTGCATAACATAAAAAAAAGTGATCATTGAACAAGAATTGAGAACTGAGTCACAACCTTGTGTGTTTCCCATCCTGCAACTATTATGTGCATTTTTTGTTCCAAACATATGAACATATATTGAAATGGAATGTTTAATCAAAGTAAGGGTTGTCATAAAATATGAAGGTGAACTTCAAAAAATTGTTTTGTTATAGTCTACATAACATAAAGTGCTCATTGAACAATAATTCAAAAGTCAGTCACAACCCTGTGTGTTTTCCGTCCTGCAACTATTATGTGCATTTTCGGTTCCAAACGTATGACAATATTGAAATGGAATGTTTGTTGAAAGTAAGGGTTGTTGAATACATTCATACTGTCAATATAATTGCCGGTGGGGAATACATAAAAGTATCCAAAATCAACTAAGGTGTCACCAACCAATTGGGTTCTCATAGTGTAAGTAACCAAAATGTTTTCATTACATTCATACTGTTTATGTGTAATTACTTGTTCAAAAACATTGGGTGTTATGAACCCTGCAACCCAAATACCATTTTTGTAATGCCCTGCTGCGAGACCCTAAAGGAAGTTGCAGCACTACGTGGAAGCGTATAATTTTTTTTCCTTAAAAGTGCACTATTATCAAAGAAGATGCACAATACTTCGCAACAACCTCTAAGGTAATGTGACAAGATTACACCGATTACCAAACATACACACTACATGCACATAAAGCATCAATTAAAATATTAACCATACATTAATTTCACATACTCACAAAGCAATAAAGATACTAACACTGGAATAACATATAATAAGTTCCAGATTACATTAACATAAAAGTAGATTACAATACTCATTCCCGGAATGAGGTAGATCAAACCTAACTATTACAATTACAAGATTCCTCCTCCTAAACAACTGAGAGAAATAATAATTACAAGAGCTAATATGAAGTAACTAGAAAGTTGAAACTAAAGAATGAAACCACTGCGAGCTCTCCACTGAAAAACCTTGCAACACAATATGCAAATCAAAAGGGGACCCAATGGCATAGGGCGCACGTTCCTCCCAACCAAGTGGTACACGAAGGCCCACCCCTTGTGCTAGGAGACAGTAACACGAATACAAGGACAATCCCTACAACCTCTAGTCACAGCTGACTCCACACTAAACAAAACCACCACAAGAACAATACTAACTCAAAGATTACATTGTTATCTGAGTTTAACAAATTAACTCACCAGTATCCTAAACATACTACTAACCTAGGAGAAAGCCACTCAAGATACATGAGTTACCCGTCAGATCATTTCAGATCTCAGCCCCCATTGAGCTTCACCCTCCTACGGTTATCATGTGATTCATCACCACTCCAAACTAAGGAGGTACAAAATATCCAACAAAATGTTCAAAGAAGAACAAACCATTCCTCATTCGTAGAGACCAGGTGACTCACTGAAATGACAATCCTTGCTACCATAGAGAACTACAAAAGACAAGACCATGAAATGATAACTCTCAAATTTAACATACTCCAATAGGAAGACTTACAATAACTCATCTAATACCTCTTTTCAATTACCCCTAAATACCACAAAGGATATCTCAAACACATCATAGAGGCATAATAGTTTAATGTTTACAACGTTCTAATTTATCAAAACCTTGCATACAGTCAACGAAATAACTTATAATAATTCACACCACTCAATTATCCCAATTTAACTAATTAATTAAAAAGGCTCTTCCAAACAAAGAAAAACATCACAATAACCATTTCTCCTATTTCCTCAATTTAAAATAATAAAGCCTTTGTTCCTACTAACACATTATATACATTTTTTAAATACCTATTCCCGCAACCATACTCAATTAAATATTCATTTCCTCGAAATGCAACTAGAAGAACCATTCAACACGATAAATCAATCTGATATTTGGATTTACTAAATCCATTCACATTTAGTGATAACAAGGAATAATAAATCAAGTTACTCAATCTTCTCTAATCTATCAAGAACCCTTATAAAGACGAAGGGGAAAATTCAACTATCTAAACTTTATTTCTTTGATTATTTAATAAATCAATACTTTAATTTTATTAACCAAAAATACCAATTTCTCTAATAAAATAAACCATGCATATTAATTATTCTTTTCTAAATCTCCATTGTGCAAATTGCATGCAACTAAATACATAAAATTAAACATTAAATGTACACATGCAATAAATAGAAATCACATATATATTATAAATTACAAAATAAGTGTATTATTTAATCAAAATAAAAACAACTTTTAATAAACAAATTTCTGAATATATGAATATAATATTTATACATATATTATCATTTATTATTTTAAAGTAATGGAGATCAAATCCCATTAATAGATTACAAGGAACGAATTCCAAAGTGGAGGGCGCAAACATTGAGATAGGTGCCAAAGATTTATTAGAAAGGAGATTCCCATAGGGCGTCGGACCGTACCCACAGTATAGCCGCCCGACCCCATATTAATGGGAAGGAAGGCATCGTTGCCTTGGGCAACGCTCCCTCCACATATGTGGAGGGCGCTGCCCCTTACCCATGGTACGGTGGGTGGAAAGAAATTAATCACCACCACAAATAACCAAAGTCAATAACAAAATACAATTCTCCTACGCAGTACGGCGATTTCAGAATTTAATATATATTTTTATCTAGATTTCATAAATATAGTAAATATGTATAATATATGTATATATTATTATATATATTTATATATTTAGTAAATTCTAATTCAAATTTAAATTTCATTTTTCAATTTTCTAAATAAACATATTTAATTAATTAATTTTAATTACTTAATAAATAAATTCAATTCATTGGATTAAATTTAATTAATTAAATAAATCAAATTTAATTAATTAACTTAAATAAAAACTTCTATCCACAATGAATAATTTTAATTTAAACAAATATCAACACTATTTAAAGCAATAGTTCTAAGTATTTATTTCTATAAACAAGAGCCCTTCAGAATTAAATAATATTAAAACAAGCACCCAAAGACACGATAGACTCGACTGACGACCCACTATGGTTAGGGTGTAGACCTGACACAGGTAACCTAGCTACTATCTCCCAATCATCATACCATTGGGTCGACACGCTCAAACCTATGAAACCAGGTGGAGTTGATGTCATGTACCTGCAAACCTATATCCAAGGCATCAATAGCACATGTATATAAAATCATCATAAAACACACCATGAAGAGGAAATCACAGAATCGCAGGGCGCTCACAAGCGAGTGATGCAATTTTGTTCACTTCACCAATACAGTATCACCAAACTAACACTTCCATTGAATTTATAAAACTCATAAGCAATAATCATGTCATAACAAACCAACATTATTTTTAAACAAAGCATGTCAAGTATAACATCAAGGAAAGTACCTCTCATAACACACATAGTCCATGTCACTCAAAAAGAGATGATAAAATAATAAAGCATCTTAATCTAACAAAAGAGCAAAACAGAGGGGTGTTACAGTTTTCAAACCCTTTAAAGTAACAACCCAATTGGTTACTCACCCCTCAGGTGAATTTGGATAGTCTTATATATCCCCGACCTACAACTCCCTATAGAATGAGAAAACCCAGAACACAGAGTGTTTTCCAAGAATAATACTTGTTACAATCTAAAATGCATGTCTTAATCGCATCAACGACCTCCCCTCCCATAGTGAATGGATAGCTTCTTGCACAAGGAAAAAAAAAATTGGCGTAATTCGATTCAAGAGGACACCTCCTCCCTTTCCTTTCCATGACGCTTCCTCTCATCTGTTGATTTCATCACTTTTATCATCCGTCTTGGCGGCCCATGCACTATGCCATCTCCTCATGTTATGTATGTTTTTATGCATTTTTTTATGTACATAGGTGTATTTTTCTAGGAGATTATCTCTGTCCATATAAGGTTTTACAACATTGTATGGGTTGAAGGTTTCATAAATTATGCACTGATGTACATCCCGCTACGAACCCCCAGGAGCTAAGAGCCAAAATGGACAAGATAATTTTTATTTTTTTAAACAAGAGGAATTACAACACATTAACTAGTTGCTAAATTGATACACTGACAACAAAAACATGGCCAAGTATGACCAAAAGTACATTGGACCTTTCTACTCTGAATCCCCGATGTTCCGAAGCTCACTGCTCTAGAACCTGTTGCTGCCCTCAAGTCAGCAAACAATGGGCGTCGGTGCTCCGGAACCTGTTTCTGTCCACAAGACAGCAAACAAAGGGCGTCGGTGCTCTGAAACTTTTAGTTCCGAAGCTCCCTGCACCGGTACTACGGAACTTGCAGTTCTGAAGCTCCCTGCGCCAGAGCCTATTTCTGCCCATTGGACAGCAAACAAAGAGCGCCAATGCTCTGAAACCTATTGTTGCTACACTCAAACAGCAACAGAAGGCACCGGTGCTTTGGAGCCTGGGTAGATTTCCAAAAAGGAGACACACACAACTATGGATCCAGCTTAAACATGAAAATTCATGACATAAAATAACTTAAGGATGATCAAAGAACATTCGAGCCCGATACCAACACTAGAGCCTATAAACGAAAATAAACATCACATATCTTCTCATTAAACTTATGATTAATTTTCTCTCTCAAGAGAGTACAATTTGTATAAGGAACAAGTATGGATACAATTACATTTCCCAGAAAAAAATCTACTAAGATATATATGCACAAGACATGTACATGAGTATATGTGATAAACAATTACAAGAGAGAGAGAAAGATCAATTATGACTGGTACTTCAAACCTGTACGCCGATCCCCAATGGCAGTGGCAATGCCTCCCAACCATGTGGCTCAAAAGAGTCCACCCCTCCATGCTCAGAGATAGTCACAAGTCCCAAGCAATCGAAATCAAGGGAAGGGTATACAAAGCATAAAACTCACATCAGTCAGAGAGAAAACACAACATACAATGCATACAACCGATTATCACAACATAGAGATGTTTATTTGATGACGTGACGGGTACTACTGATAACTGCTACAGATCTAGGTACTAGAGTGAAATCAAATGGAGTGTCATCATGCGTGCTCAAAGGGATGGAACCACATGGAATCAAGTACACCTCTCATAGGGATGAGGAGACTCAATCATGCCCAAGTCCACGTCCCGCAGGCGGATAACTCAACGCCCCGCAGATGGATGGTTCTTCTCGAGTGCATCCTTAGTCTTTCCAAGCGCTCAAGGCCATGCACAAGAACTCATTATCTTTTTAGTGTTTTAACCCATTATTTTATTTAGTTATCACTTGTTTATTCTACTCTGCTACTAGTTCCCCTAGCAGCCACTTGCGGGCCTCGGGCCCGTAGAGAGCCACTCCATATAACCACTCTTTTACCTAGACCTAGGCTCATCTCGTTTAACCAAACAAGGAATCCAAGTAACAAGAAATACAATGAGAAGCCACAATTTTCTTTCCAAGAGACATTTCACATAGCCAAGATAAAGTTGTAAATAGACTCGTATAACAGTAGAATTATAACATAAAATTGAGGCATCAAAATTGCATAGAAATTCAAAGTGTCCAGATCAAAACTCTGAGTGAGACCCAAATCATATTTTGTTGCTTCTAATTGAAATCCACCTTTAAATTTTTGGTTTTAACTCAAAAAGAATCTATTGTTTTAGAAAACGCCATTATGGCCATTTGGGCAAGAAAAATCATGAAAAAACAAAAGTGCCTAGAAATTAAATTCGTGAAAACCCAATTGAGATATGGGAATGTGGAGTTAGAATCCACCTTCAAATCACATTTTTATCAAGTGGTTCATGAACAAAAATAAAAAATGTCTAAACAAAAGGCAAAAAAAACATGGAAAAATAAAAATGCTCCAATTAAAATTCTGCCAAAGACCCAGTTGAGATCTTGGCAATTCTATAGAAAATCCACTCTTAAAATTCATTTACAACAAGATTATAATGAGCAGCAAACAAAAATATAAAACAACAATCATTCAACCTCAAGCATACAAAAATGAATGGAAGAGTTCATCCAATTTTGTAAATTCAAAATGATTCAAATCAGCAAAATATCAGCATACAAGAAGAATGAGAGCATACCCAAATTACCAGTCACAAAATATTGAAGAATACCTCAATATGCTCCAAAATGTAAATGGTAGAATTCCCAAAAGTTGAAGACACAACTCAGCTCCAAATCCGGACAACAAGTGGAAAAAGGCGCGCTGATTTCACAATCTTCAACCCACGAATTCTTCTCAAGAAATCTTCCCAAACTCAACTGCCCCAAATCATGGGGTTTTCTTCTCCATGCAAGAAAAACAACAATTTTCTTCTCTCCCCAAAAGCTAAAAATAAAATATCCTCCCCAAAACAAAACTTTCCTTTCCTTTTATATTTTTCCCAAAACCTAAGCAAGGATGGGAAATAAGGAATTGAATAAAATTATTTATCAAAACTCCCCAAGGGAACAATTAATAAAGGTTGCTAAATAAGAAAAATTAGAATTGCATAAGGCTGCCCCAAAGGATCAATAATTCATTAAATAAAATATTTAAATTTCCAAGAGAATAACAATTTAAATCCCCAACAATTAACCATCATAAAATATTAAAGAAAGGCAAAAACAAATTACCTCAATGAGGCATACATGACAAAATACTTTTGGTAGAAGGGTGCTCTAGATGTTGCCGTTAGGTAACCGGATGGAAGGCAACAAACGAAAACATTTCCCCGACAAGGTGTAGTGGGCTAAGGTAGGGGAACATTTGGCTTGTGACTACCTCCAGTTAACCACCATCGGGGAATGAGAGTACGTTCAGGCCTATGAATCTAGGCGGAGTTGATACTCAGTACCTACATCACTCCAATTCAAACATTAAAGTGCATGTACATAAATCATATATCATATATCTAAAACAACATCAACCATAAGGAAAAATGATCAAAATATCATAAGCCTCTCGGTTACGAGTGTTATGATATTGTCATTTTCCTGTTCATGATTATACATAAGCAACAACAATGATGTATATATAAAATGTGAGCATGTAGTCCAGCATAATAATTAACCATGTAAACATGAAATCTAGCATAAACAATAATCATGTCAACCACATAACAGCATAAAAACATATAAGCATGTAATCATATAATCCAGCATGACAGTCACAGAATTACACCTCTCAAGTGTCAATACAAAATAATTAAGGGACGAATAGTGCAATACAAAATATATAGTTATCGGAATCCACCAAGGAAGCAAAACAACAAGATACTAACATGGGGGTTATTACAACTCACATCCCACTATGTTTTCCAACCCACCATCATATAGAGTTTTAATCATTGTTGGAAAAGACTAGGTGTTTAAAAATGGTACCTTTCATTGCATTCCTATGGTCTAAATAGCAAAAAAAAATTGAGATGAGTATTCATATTGTTGTGTAAAATCCCTGGTTGCAAAACACTCATTTTTTGAAATCTGCAATCCACAAAATGTTTTAAAACCCTTTACAAGTGACAACCCAATCGGTTACAAACCCCCCACCTCAATTCCTTTGGTTTTTCATCTCCCTCACTTGCTCTCCAACCTTTCCCTTTCAACCTACAAAATGAGAAAACCCACAACACAAAGTGTTTTCCAATAACAGTACTTCTTACATATTAACCGTGAAGTTTCCTTCTATTGCTGGTTTCGTCACTTCTATCATCCATCCGGCAGGCCCCGCACTACGTCATCTCTTCATGTTATGTATGTTACCATGTATTTCATTATGTCTTTTTTCATGTGTTTTTGTGTGTACATAGGTACTTTTTGTCTAGGAGTCAGAGAAAGCTAACAAAACTAGACAAAAACCACCTATGTATGTAACATGATATCATACCCCCATACCCCATGCCACACGGTGGATAAAAAGCACCTTGACGGACAGCTAGTTGCATGTCGTTAGGTGGTGTCACCGAAAAAGGACGTGCAGCCAGTGGGAAACGAGAAAAAGCTAGACAAAATGCACCTACCATCACCATTTTGCACATTTTCATTTTTGCATTTTGGTGGGTGGGGAGGGAGGAGGCGTGGGTGAGGAAAATGGCCAAACTAGAGTACAAAATTTTGTTTTTCTTTGTACATAGGTGCCTTTTGTCTACATTTTTGTTGTGTGCGTAGAGGTAAAAGTTGTCATTTGCCACATTTCATTTTGTAGTTATGTCAGGAGCACAGGCGACACAATGGAGGCTGAACGAGAGAAATAGGCAATAGGTATGCATATTTGCCTTTGTATATGCCATTTTTCCATTCTGTAGGAACTGTGAAGCATGACAGTTAAATGGGTTTCTATGAAGCATTCAACAACGGTTAAATGAGTTTTTTAAAAGGCATTGAATGGCTATTGGTTAAAGAAGAAAGGTTTTCATTGATGGCAAAATAAAATGTTTTTTTTGCATGTAGGGTTTTCATATGAAATGCATAATTGTTTCTGTTTATGTAGAATAGAAAAATTGAATTGGAAATTCTTTGCATTCACCATAGTAAGCATCTCATCTATAAAAATAGATCATAACTTCTTAATGCAGAATAAATTTTGGAAGTTTAATTGACCCGTACACTTGCAATTCAAGCTATGACAGTTACAATCACTTGTATATAGTGGAGAAGCTTTGCGTCTCCTAAAGAATCCTTCTCAATCCACCTGCCATTGATTTCTTCAATTTTGTTTCCTCAAATATATCAACCACCTAGAAGGAAGACAAGTGTTAGTGATAGAATAAATTGGAAAATTAAAGATATTTGGTGCTACAAAGAATTCTTTTTATTCCAAATTTCACCAATATACAGTTTATATGTTGTGGTGAGTGAAAAATGCCATCTTGCACAGACAATCAACAAACATATTAAACTTTATAATGGGAATTTAATTTCCAATTTAACCTATCGCTAGCACTAGTAGTATGTGTCAGCAATTATATCTGCCATTCTACCATTCAACAAGAACTATGAAGCACTGAACGTTCATTCAAATATATAAAATACTCATCCCTCCTAACATATGAAAGAGGCCATAACTTATAATAATCAATAAGCGCATAGAAGATGAAACTGGAAGGATACCATGTACCACTATCAAACTTCTATTTATATCCTGTGTCTCTCAATGAACATCTAAATGACATATCGGTATCGTAACCATTATTCAATGATATTGTAAATTTAACCATTACTTGTATAGACAACTGAAAAAATACAGATCATTGCAAGAAAAATGGTTAACAAGTCAACAAATTCCTTGTTGATCACCTTGATTGACCAAAAAATAGCAGCGAATTTTCCGATAAAACACACCTATGAACATACAAAAATGAATAAAATCGTACACAAAAACATACATAGAAACATAACATGAAAAGAAGGCATAATAGGATGTCAGTGTAGAAAAGAGAATCAATTTTATGGAGACATAAGACTCCTATGTGAAAAATGTAGAAAATTTTTGTAAACAACTTATTAAAAAATAAAAAATTTCATTCTCTAATCAGAAAGACACTCTCAAAGCTGAGAATGGTATTTGGGTTACAGGTTTCATAACACATATTGTTTTCCAACATGCAAGTATATATAGACAACATGCTTCTATGAAAACCTTAGAGTTTGTAGGCAGTAAGAATGTACTAAACTTCATTCACCTTCACAATTTATAGCAACTCTTACAGAAAAAAATTGAAATTCAATTTCATCATATCATTTAAAAATAAATTCACATATAATTTGTAGGTTGGAAAACACAATGTAGTTTGCCATTTATTTCATTCTATACATTGAAATTTACATGGTTGAGAGCATGGATAGGAATGTCTTGAAAATCTCTTGTTAATTAGGCAGTAGGAATGCAATGAAAGGCAACGTTTTATAAACACCCATTGTTTCCCAACAACCATTAAAACTCTGAATGATTGCCGGTTGGAAAACATAATGGGAGGTGAGTGCATGACTTATGAAACCTCCAACCCACACAATGTTGTAAAACCCTCTACGAACACAACTAATCTCCAAACAAAACGCATAAAATAATGCATAGCAATATACATGGAAACATACATAACATGAAGAGCAGACGTAGTGTGGAACCCACCAAACAAATGATAGAAGTGATGAAATCGACAAACGAAAGGAAATTTCACAGCGAGGAAAGAAAGGAGGTGTCCCATCGCATCGAATTACACCGACATTTTTTTGCATTGTGTAATAATTTATCAGTTCACTACGAGAGGGAAGAGTATTCTTGTGATTAAGACATGCATTGTAGATTATAACAAGTACTATTCTTGGAAAACATTTTGTGTTCTAGGTTTTCTCATTCTACAGGTTGAAAGAAAATCCTTGGAGAGAAAGGGAGCATTGTAGGTAGGGGAGATGGCCAAGCGAGTTGAGGTGAGAGGTTTCTAACCAACTGTATGTACATAGGTGTGTCAACTTGGTTTTCCCAATTTTACAACAATCTGTGGGTTGCAACTTTCTTAAAACTTAGTGTTTTCCAATACCATTACATTCTTACTATCTAATTCACAAAAGGTTGTCAAGACAATCAAAAAACATACCAAATTGAGGTGAGGGGTGAGTAACCAATTGGTTTATTACTTGTAAAGGGTTTTAAAACATTATGTGGGGGTCAAGCCACAATAGTGGTTTACAATTCAAGTGAAGATTCTTGGAAAAGTCACAAAAAATGAATACATGGCAAAAAATTGGATTTTAGGGGTTCATACAAACCTACTAGTTTGAGAAAATCCATAAGGGGTTCAAGCGAACCCTTTTAATTCTTTCCCACCCAAAAACTCAACAAAATCCCTTATGGAAGGGTGGTTCGCTCGAACCAGGGTTCGAGTGAACCCAAAAACATTCACTCAAACCCCTAGGGGTTCGTACGAACCCCCCTTATTCCTCATCCCCCCCTTGAGACACAAAAGGAAACCTAAATTTTGGTACTTCAAAGCTTGGGTTGAGGATGAAAATAGAGGAATCTTCACAAACCCAACTGGAATCAAGTAGTCCTTGGAACGATCTATCCAATGAATATAATTTTAATATGTTTTGGTTTTATTATGTATTTGTTTTTTTAGTTTTATTAAACATAGGTTTTTCATCAAAAATGAAGGTCTTTGTTTTGCACATGTGGAAAAATTGTAGATTTTTAAAAAAATGAAAAATATGAGTGCACCAGATATTGATGTCCTTGATCCAACAAAAAAAAAATTGAATTTCAATATATACAAAAAAGGTTGCGTTATACGGTCGTGCTATGTCTAAATTGTAATTGATTTGACTTCGAAACTTGATTAAAGAAAAAATATTCAATTGAAAACTATCTAACCAAGTGGAAGCACTAGATATAGGAGTTACAAATCTAAATTCGAAAGAATTAGAATTTTACCTTCATGGAAAAAATGTTATGCGTTATATGGTGTGCGTCACTTTTTTAAATGTTGTTTTTTGAAAAAAACCAATTTTCATGGGAGATGGAAAAAGAAGTGAAATTTGATTCCAAAAAATTTGAAAAAAATATTTTTAGAATCTACAGACAAAATGTGATGAGACTCTAGTTTTCATCATCTTCAAATTCCTCATGGTTTAGCCACTATAGGTGCCTGAATGTGAAATTTAGTTAAAAATAATAATTTCAATGTCTAGTTTGGCCAAAAATTATAAACCACTATTGTGGGATTACCCATGGGTTGCATATTTTGAAAAACTAGTGTTTTGCAACCTGGAATTTTATAAAATGGTATGAATGCAATTTAGACAGTACAAACAATGTGAGTATCAGTTGTCCTTTTCAAATATTTTTTTCTAGTGTGGGAATTAGAGGTAGAATGACGTGTGTGTTTTCAGTTGGGAGAAAGAAGGGGGAAAACACTTTGTGTTTCATGTTTGTACATTGAAAGCTGAAGGTTGGAGTGCACATGTAGGAGTTGGAGGAAAAACCCAATGTTTTGAAACCTGGAATTTAACAAAACAGTATGAATGTAATTTAGACAGTACAAATGTAATGAAAGGCACCTTATAACAAGACTTACGCAGAATAAAAATTGCATTTCTATTTCTTAATATGATCCAAATATACATGCACATTATGATTGCAGGTTGGAAAACATAGTGGGAGGTGAGGTGATAATATGATTTACGAAACCTCAAACACATAAAATGTTGTTAAAACTTGTACACACTAAAGCCAAATACCTTACTGGTTGTCTAGAAAATGGTGCCTATCACCACACTCCTACGTTCTAAATAACACAAAGCTTTCAATACATACATACTATTTTGGAAAATCCTAGGATGCAAAACACTGTGTTTTACAAAACTTGTAATACACTCAAGTAAATATACATACATGCTAGCTCCGAACACCCACAACTCCTTCCCCTTGCTCTCCACCGAAACATCATTGTAGAAAATGGGACCTCATCTAGGATTTTTGACATTTGCAGATAATGGTTTTGAATGCCATGCTTTTTTGGGTTTTAAAAAACCCGTCGGTGCTGACATGTTTTCCTAGCAACAGGACAGGAAACGACACGCAATGTTAATGTCCAACTATCATTTTTTCCGTAGATGCTATTTGTCCATCTAGCCACCTTTTTGACCGAGGCCATTTTGTCCACCATGGGAGATGGGGGATGGGGGGTACGATATCATGATACATACATAGGTAACCTACAACTCCATTTTCCTCCCACATGTCCTCCTTCCCCACCCACCAAACTTCAAAATGAAATGTTGCAAATGGTGACTTTTAGCTCTATGCACACAGCAAAAATGTAGACAAAAGGCACCTATGTACAAAGAAAAAAAAAAATTAATCTGGTTCATCCAATTTTCCTCGCCCGCACCTCCTCGGTCCCCACCCACCAAAGTGGAAAAATGAAAATATGGAAAATAGTGATGGTAGGTGTGTTTTGTCTAGCGTTTTCTTGTTTCCCGCTAGTTGTGCATCCTTTTCCGGTGACACCACCTAACAGCACGCAGCTACCCATCAGTCAAGGTGCTTTTTGTCCACCACGTGGCATGGGATATGGGGGGTACAAAATCATGTTACGTACATAGATTCTTTTTCTCTAGGAGCTAGCTTTTTCCATACTAGAGAGTATATACGAGTATTAAAGTTTGATTCATATAATATACCAATATTAGAGGGAACAATTGATAGGAAACAGTGTGTTTTCCAACACTACAAATAATGTGAGCATTTTATTTAAACACAACAATGGAAGTGTGATTTTGAAGACAATCATATTGTTTTGTAACATTCAATATTGTAAAACCATATGTGTTAAGAAGCAAGCAACCCACCATGAGACAACCCTTTACATTTAAACAAGGAGTTTCAAATAACTGAAACCCAACATTGTGTTTTCTAAATTGCAATTATTTTGTGCACTTTTTCTTTTCAATCATGCAAAATTCAAACACAACAATGGAAGGTGTGATTTTGAAGACATTCATATTGTTTTGTAACATTCCATGTTGCAAAACCATATGTGTTAAGAAGCGAGAAACCCACTATGAGACAACCCTTTACATTTAAAATGAGAGGAGATAGTGTGTTTTCCAACACTGCAAATAATGTGAGCATTTTATTTGTTCCAATCAGATGAAAAAAAGGAAATGTCATATTTTCGTCACCAAAGAATTGTTCTAAAAGATAAAGGTGGACTTCACTACATTTTTGGAGCATATAAAACCAACACTTTTCATGAGGGAATAACTGAGAAGTGACAGTGTGTTTTCCACCATTGCAAATAATGTGAGAATTTTATTTTTGTTTATTTTTTCTCTTTTGATTGGTACAATCAAAATGGAATTTCACTTTCGTCATCTAATTTGACCAAATAAAATAATGCTCATATTATTTGTAGTATTGGAAAATACACTGTCTCCATATAAGGTGTTAAGAAAGAAGCAACCCATATAGTGTTGTAAAACCATCTGCAGCTGAGAGGAGACAGTCTATTTTCCAACTATGCAAATAATGCGAGCAATTTATTTTTCCCAATCAGGAGAAAGCTAACTCATAGAAAAAAAGCACCTATGTATGTAACATGAGATCAAAACGACATTTCACTTTCCTCATCTGATTCAACCAAATAAATGCTCACATTATTTGCAATGTTGGAAAAAACACTATCTCCATATAAGCTATTAAGAAACAAGCAACCCATATAGTGTTGTAAAACCCTCTAGAACTGAGAGCATACAGTGTGTTTTCCAACTCTGCAAATAATGCAAGCAATTTATTTGTTCCAATCAGATAAAGAAATCGAAATGACATTCAAGGGCTGTAGCAAAGAGTTGTTCAAAAATTTGAAAGTGGACTTCACTACATTCTTGGAGCATAATGAAATAAAACTCTTCATATCAAACAAACCAAAATGGGACAATGTGTTTTCCAATACTACAAACAATCTATAATACTATGGGTTGCAAGTTTCATTATACCTATTGTTTTCTAATTTGATTACATTCTTACTATCTAATTCACAAAATCTTCTCAAGACAATCACAAAACATATGAAATTAAGGTCAAGTGTGAGTAAACAATTGGGTTGTTACTTCTAAAAGAGTTTAGAACAATAAGGGTTTTAGGGGATAGTGTGTTTTCCAAAATGATAGTGTAGAAAATGGCGACAAAAATGGGATGTCGTCTGGGTTTTTTCCTATTTGCAAATTATGATTTCCAAATCCATTTTGCGAGGTTATGGTTTATGTGATTTTATGTTCAAGGTTTTTTAATTTTTGTTTCCTCCCATCTATTGGTTTTGAAATTTTACACTTTCCGAATGAAATAGCAAACAACCCATTGTGGAAATATGAGTGAAATATGTGAATAACGTTTGCAGAAAGAAAAAACCATGTGGAATATATTAGGAGGTTGGAAAACACAACGTGCGTTCTGCAATCAAATGGTATTTTGTGAAAACGATATAAAGCCCAAAACGTCGCCATTGTTTGCATTCTTATTTTGAACATTGCAGGCTTTTTATTGGGGAAAGGGGTATTTATTTGAAATGCAAGGTTGTTAATATTTTTTTGTGTCGAGAGTTTTTTAATTTTTGTTCCCTTTCCTCCTGTATGCTGGTTTTCAAATTTTTCCATTGTCGAATGAAATAAATGACAACCCATTGTGGAAATATGAGAGAAATTATTAAATAACGTTTATAGAAAGCAAAACCCATGTGAAATATATTACGAGGTTGGAAAACATTTCTGCAATGAAATGGTATATTTTGAAAACCCTATAAAGCCTAGAATGGCGCCATTCTTCCGCATGATTTCTGGTTTTTGTAAATATTATTCACTTATTTCACTCCTATTTTCATGCTATTTCATGCGGGAAGCGCAAAATTTCAAAACCAGCTATTCATTTCATATCAAAACCCTACATGCAAACAAAACATTTTATTTTTCCATCAAGGAAAACCCTTTTTTCTTTAACCAATAGCCTTTCAATGCTTTTCATAAAACCCATTTAACTATCATGCTTCACACTTCCTATAGAATGGAAAAATGGCATATACAATAGTAGATATAAATACCTGTTGGCTAGCCACCATGCATGTTGAATGGGTTTCTCTCGTTTGGCCTACATTGTGTCACTTGTGCTCCCGACCAAACTACAAAATGAAATGTAGAAAATGGAAACTTTTAGCTCTATGCACATAGAAAAAATGTAGACAAAAGTCACCTATGTACAAAAAAGAATGAATTTTTTTTACTCTGGTTCGTCCATTTTCCTCGCCTACGCCTCCTCCCTCCCTACCCACCAAAGTGGAAAAATGTAAATATGGAAAATGGTGATGGTAGGTGTGTTTTTTCTAGCTTTTTCTCGTTTCTCATCGGTCGTGCATCCTTTTTCGGGGATGCTACCTAACGACACATGGCTAGTCATCCGTCAAGATGTTTTTTGTCCACCGTGTGGCATGGGGTATGGGGGATACAATATCATGTTACAAACATAGGTACTTTTTGTCTAGGAGTTAG
The DNA here is from genome assembly GCA_007115665.2 of Sequoiadendron giganteum. Lineage (NCBI taxonomy): Eukaryota > Viridiplantae > Streptophyta > Pinopsida > Cupressales > Cupressaceae > Sequoiadendron > Sequoiadendron giganteum. The sequence goes on along the minus strand of CM021102.1, from coordinate 422,224,982 downwards.
CTTTCTCCCACATGAATGGCATGCATTGTATAATAGAAGAGAATATTATCTTGATTTTTAACTTATTTCTATAAAAAAAATTATTTACTTTTTGACTAAAAAATTTAAAATTATTGTTCAAATAATTCATATGTTTGTTTTGAATATAAAAATATAATAATGAAAAAGTAGATGACTTTATTTTTGTGTAAATAAATTTTTAATTATATTATTTTTAATTTTAATAAATGTAAAATATCATTAAAGTTATTTTCAATTTTTTAGATAAATATTTTAGAGAAAACTTTACAAATATAATAAGTAGTAATAAATATTTTTTATAAATAAAATAATAGCTAATATAAAATTTGAAACTATAAATATAAGATTTCTATATATTATTAAGTTTTTTAATCAAATATCAAATTTTAAATTAGAAACAAATAATTTTTTTCATTAAAATAATAAAAATAAAATACTTTAATACATTTAAGAAATTTTAATAACTTATTTATGTATTTATATAATTTGAATACATAAATTATGAAAGTGTAAGTAATCTCTCACCATAACATATTTATAAGAGTTCCTTTTCTAGTGGAATCATTTTAACATCTTCAATGGACCTACTATCTAATATAAAACATAAGAGAGAAATATGTAGAGAACAATAAATTGCAATGTGGTATACAATTTGGAAGATTTTTGCAAATAATTCTAAAACTTGAAAATAGTTTGAACTATATATTATTGTTCACATTCAACTCTAGCATGAAGTATGAAATGGTATAGGAGAGCATATCTAATTTGCAAAAGAGGTTGGGTGTAGTCATGTACTTTAACTATATGTTTCTCATTCGATTCTAAATATATAAGCATTGGTTGTCACCAGAGTCAATACTTTATTTTTCTTAGTAAAGACCACACACATATTTGAAATGAAGTACTTTTGGAAGCAATTGATTCAGCAATCCTAATAATAGATCAATATGCAGAGCCATTTCCAACAATAGATTAAGCAAAGGGGGTAAGGTTAGAACCTTGTCTAGTATGTACAATCTTGTTCAATAGCCTACTATAGTACCCCCTCCATGTTTATAGCCACTAGTTGAGGCATTGATGATAAAATTGTGTGAACATGAACTTGTGATATTCTAGAGAGTTGGATTAAACATAATAAATACCATCCTCAAGATAATGCTAGTTTATATTCAAAACCAATCAAAGTAAATATAAGAAAATATATCTACCACAAAACCAAAAGTGAATATAAAACAACAAAAAAAGCAAAGAAGGTACTCTTATCCTTCAACCTCTAAAGTCATAAACATGGACAATAATTTGGAAGATGAAAAATTAATTCATATATAAATATCCTCTTTCTTAAAATAATTTACGTTTATTCACAAAGTCAATTTTAAAATATAAGTTTTGAACATATTATAAAAAAATTCAATGGTGTAATCAATATTTGGTGGGACCTACAAATTGAAGTTATTATAACTTGTGTCCATGACAAGTATAGATATCTTAAATAAATTTATTTAACAATTGAGAGGTATCAAATTTATTTTATTTACTCAACAGTTATTCTCTTGAAGAACTATTTTATATTATTTATATTATATTTATTTTATTTTTTATTTTAGTTTAGACTATCGACTACGTCTAGTAAGCTTTTTTCAAGTGATCAGTGGCGTTGACCTCTTGCCTACAACGAGATACTTTAGTCAATTGAACTAAACCCACCACCCCATCTTTAAATTAATATATTTTACATCTTATAATTTTATTAGTATATTTATTATAATATTTAATTCTTTTTACAGATAAATAAGTATTAAATTAGAATTAAAGAATTTAATTTACATTATACGGTCCACATGAAACTCCACCTCTTCACATAATGAAGGTTCCGCCAATAAGCATTGATAAGCTTTTAGTTGAGTGGTGTCCACAAAAAGGAAGAAGTTTTTCGTTTATTGTTGGTGGGGCCCACTCTCCCAATCACAATAATTGGTTAGGAAACTATATGGCATGTTAAAATATATGGCAATAAGTTTCCTTTTGTTGCTAGTTTCGTCACTTCTATCATCTGTTTGGCAGGCCCTGCACTACGTCATCTCTTCATGTTATGTATGTTACCATGTATTTCATTATGTATTTTTTCATGTGTTTTTGTGTGTACATAGGTACTTTTTGTCTAGGAGTCAGAGAAAGCTAACTAGACTAGACAAAAAACACCTATGTATGTAACATGATATCGTACCCTGATACCCCATCCCACATAGTGAACAAAAAGAACCTTGATGGACAGCTAGTTGCATGTCGTTAGGTGGCATCGCCGAAAAAGGACGCGCAACCAGTGGGAAACGAGAAAAAGCTAGACAAAATGCACCTACCATCACCATTTTGCACATTTTTATTTTTGCACTTTGGTGGGTGGGGAGGGAGGAGGCGTGGGTGAGGGAAATGGCCGAACTAGAGTAAAAAATTTGTTTTTCTTTGTACATAGGTGCCTTTTGTCTACATTTTTGTTCTGTGCGTAGAGCTAAAAGTCACCATTTCCCACATTTCATTTTGCAGTTATGTCAGGAGCACAGGCGACGCAATGGAGACTGAATGAGAGAAATAGGCAATAGGTATGCATATATGCCTTTGTATATGCCATTTTTACATTCTATAGGAACTGTGAAGCACAACAATTAAATGGGTTTATATGAAGCATTGAACAATGGTTAGATGAGTTTTCTAAAAAGCATTGAATGGCTATTGGTTAAAGAAAAAAGGTTTTCATTGATGGCAAAATTTAAAAAAAAAATTGCATGTATGGTTTTCATATGAAATGCATAGTTGTTTCCGTTTATGTAGAATAGATAAATTGAATTGGAAATTCTTTGCATTCACCATAGTAAGCATCTCATCTATAAAAATAGATCATAACTTCTTAATGCAGAATAAATTTTGGAAGTTTAATTGACCCGTACACTTGCAATTCAAGCTATGACAGTTAGAATCACTTGTATATAGTGGAGAAGCTTCGCGTCTCCTAAAGAATCCTTCTCAATCCACCTGCCATTGATTTCTTCAATTTTGTTTCCTCAAATATATCAACCACCTAGAAGGAAGACAAGTGTTAGCAATAGATTAAATTGGAAAATTAAAGATATTTGGTGCTACAAAGAATTCTTTTTATTCCAAATTTCACCAATATACAGTTTATATGTTGCGGTGAGTGAAAAATGCCATCTTGCATAGACAATCAACAAACATATAAAACTTTACAATGGGAATTTAATTTCCAATTTAACCTATCACTAACACTAGTAGTATGTATTAGCAATTATATCTACCATTCTACCATTCAACAAGAACTATGAAGCACTGAACGTTCATTCAGATATATAAAATACTCATCCCTCCTAACATATGAAAGAGGCCATAACTTATAATAATCAATAAGCGCATAGAACATGAAACTAGAAGGATACCACGTACCACTATCAGACTTCTATTTATATCCTGTGTCTCTCAATGAACATCTAAATGACATATCGGTATCGTAACCATTGTTTAATGGTATTGTAAATTTAACCATTACTTGTATAGACAACTAAAAAAATACAGATCATTGCAAGAAAAATGGTTAACAAGTCAACAAATTCCTTGTTGATCACCTTGATTGACCAAAACATAGCAGCGAATTTTCTGATAAAACACACCTATCAACATACAAAAATGAATAAAATCGTACACAAAAACATACATAGAAAAATAACGTGAAAAGAAGGTAGAAAAGGATTTCAGTGTAGAAAAGAGAATCAATTTTATGGAGACATAAGACTCCTATGTGAAAAATGTAGAAAATTTTTGTAAACAACTTATTAAAAAAAAAAAAATTGCATTCTCTAATCAGAAAGACACTCTCAAAGCTGACAATAGTATTTGGTATGCAGGTTTCATAACACATATTGTTTTCCAACATGCAAGTATATATAGACAACATGCTTCTATGAAAACCTTAGAGTTTCTAGGCAGTAAGAATGTACTAAACTTCATTCACCTTCACAATTTATAGCAACTCTTACAAAAAAAAATTGAAATTCAATTTCGTCATATCATTTAAAAATAAATTCACAATATAATTTGTAGGTTGGAAAACACAATGTAGTTTGTCATTTATTTCATTTTGTACATTGAAAGTTACGTGGTTGAGAGCACGGGCAGGAATTTCTTGAAAATATCTTGTTAATTAGGCAGTAGGAATGCAATGAAAGGCAACGTTTTATAAACACCCATTGTTTCCCAACAACCATTAAAACTTTGAATGATTGCAGGTTGGAAAACACAATGGGAGGTGAGTGCATGACTTATGAAACCTCCAACCCACACAATGTTGTAAAACCCTCTACAAACACAACTAATCTCCAAACAAAACACATAAAAATATGCATAGCAATATACATGGAAACATACATAACATGAAGAGCAGACGTAGTGTGGAACCCACCAAACAAATGATAGAAGTGTTGAAATCGACAAACGAAAGGAAATTTCACATCAAGGAAATAAAGGAGGTGTCCCATCGCATCGAATTACGTCGACATTTTTTGCATTGTGCAAGAAGCTATCTGCTCACTATAAAAGGGAAGATTATTCTTGTGATTAAGACATGCATTGTAGATTGTAACAAGTACTATTCTTGGAAAACATTTTGTGTTCTAGGTTTTCTCATTCTATAGGTTGAAAGAAAATCATTGGAGAGCAAGGGAGCATTGTAGGTAGGGGAGACGGACAAGCGAGTTGAGGTGAGGGGTTTCTAACCAACTGTATGTACATAGGTGTGTCAACTCAGTTTTCCAAATTTTACAACAATGTGTGGGTTGTAGATTTCTTAAAACTTAGTGTTTTCCAATCCCATTACATTCTTACTATCTAATTCACGAAAGGCTCTCAAGACAATAAAAAAAATACCAAATTGAGGTGAGGGGTGAGTAACCAATTGGTTTGTTACTTGTAAAGGGCTTTAAAACATTATGTGGGGGTCAAGCCACAATAGTGGTTTACAATTCAAGTGAGTAAGGAAAAGTAAAAAAAAATGAAAACATGGCAAAAAATGTGATTTTAGGGGTTCATACGAACCTACTAGTTTGAGAAAACCCATAAGGGGTTCAAGCGAACCCTTTTAACTCATTCCCACCCAAAAACCCAACAAAATCCCGTATAGAAGGGTGGTTCGCTCGAACTAGGGTTCGAGTAAAGCCCTAAGGGTTCACTCAAACCCCTAGCGGTTCGTACGAACCCCCCTTATTCCACATCCCCCCCCCCTGAGACACAAAAGGAAACCTAAATTTTGGCACTTCAAAGCTTGGGTTGAGGATGAAAATAGAGGAATCTTCACAAACCCAACAGGAATAAGGTAGTCCTTGGAACAATCTATCCAATGAATATAATTTTAATATGTTTTGGTTTTATTATGTATTTGTTTTTTAGTTTTATTAAACATAGGTTTTTCATCAAAAATGAAGGTCTTTGTTTTGCACATGTGGAAAAATAGTATATTATAAAAAAAAAATGAAAAATATGCATGCACTAGATATTGAAGTCCTTGATCCAACAAAAAAAAATTGAATTTCAATATATACAAATTAGCTTATGCGTTATACGGTCGTGCTATGTCTGAATTGTAATTGATTTGACTTCGAAACTTGATTAAAGAAAAATATTCAATTGAAAACTATCTAACCAAGTGGAAGCACTAGATATCAAAAATACAAATCTAAATTTGAAAGAATTAGAATTGTATCCTTCATGGAGAAAATGTTATGCGTTATACGGTGTGCGTCACTTTTTTAAAATGTTGTTTTTTGAGAAAAACCAATTCTCATGGGAGATGGAAATAGAAGTGCAATCTAATTCCAAATATTTTTAGAATCTGCAGACAAAATGTGATGAGACTCTAGTTTGCATCATCTTCAAATTCCTCACGGTTTAGCCGCTACAGGTGCCCGAATGTGAAGATTTAGTTAAAAATAATCATTTCAATGTCCAGTTTGGCCAAAAATTTTAAACCACTATTGTGGGATCACCCATGGGTTGCATATTTTGAAAAACCAGTGTTTTGCAACCTAGAATTTTATAAAATAGTATGAATGCAATTTAGATAGTACAAACAATGTGAGTATCAGTTGTCATTTTAAGATATTTTTTTCTAGCACGGGAATTAGAGGTAGAATGACATGTGTGTTTTCAGTTTGGAGAAAGAAGGGGGAAAACACTCCGTGTTTCATGTTTGCACATTGAAAGCTAAAGGTTGGAGTGCACATGTAGGAGTTGGAGGAAAAAACCAATGTTTTGAAACCTGGAATTTAACAATATGGTATGAATGTAATTTAGACAGTACAAATATAATGAAAGGCACCTTATAACAAGACTTACGCAGAATAAAAATTGCATTTCTATTTCTTAATATGATCCAAATATACATGCACATTATGATTGCAGGTTGGAAAACACAGTGGGAGGTGAGGTGATAATATGATTTACGAAACCTCAAACACACAAAATGTTGTTAAACCTTGTACACACTAAAGCCAAATACCTTACTGGCTGTCTAGAAAATGGTGCCTATCACCACACTCCTACATTCTAAATAACACAAAGCTTTCAATACATACATACTGTTTTGGAAAACCCTAGGATGCAAAACACTATGTTTTACAAAAATTGCAATCCACTCAAGCAAATATACATACATGCTAGCTTCGAACACCTGCAACTCCTTCCCATTGCTCTCCACCAAAACATCATTGTACAAAATGGGACCTCATCTAGGATTTTTGATATTTGCAAATAATGGTTTTGAATGCCATGCTTTTTTGGGTTTTAAAAAACCCGTTGGCGCTGACACATTTTCCTAGCAACGGGATAGGAAATGACATGCAATGTTAATGTCCAACTATCATTTTTTCATCGATGCTATTTGTACATCTAGCCACCTTTTCGGGCAAGGCCATTTTATCCACCGCAAGGGATGGGGGATGGGGGTTACGATATCATGATACATACATAGGCAGCCTACAACTCCATTTTCCTCCCACATGTCCTCCTTCCCCACCCACCAAACTACAAAATGAAATGTTGCAAATGGTGACTTTTAGCTCTGTGCACATACCAAAAATGCAGACAAAAGGCACCTACCTACAAAGAAAAACAAAAGAAAATTAATCTGGTTCAGCCAATTTTCCTCGCCTGCACTTCCTCCCTCCCCACCCACCAAAGTGGAAAAATGCAAACATGGAAAATGGTGATGGTAGGTGTGTTTTGTCTAGCTTTTTCTCGTTTCCCGCTAGTCGTGCATCCTTTTCCGGCGATGCCACCTAACAACACGCAGCTACCCATCCGTCAAGATGCTTTTTATCCACCGCATGGCATTGGATATAGGGGGTACAAAATCATGTTACATACATAGGTGCTTTTTGTCTAAGAGTTACCTTTTTCCATACTAGAGAGTATATACGAGTATTAAAGGTCGATTCATATAATATACCAATATTAGAGGGAACAATTGATAGGAAACAGTGTGTTTTCCAACACTACAAATAATGTGAGCATTTTATTTAAATACAACAATGGAAGTGTGATTTTGAAGACATTCATATTGTTTTGTAACATTCAATATTGTAAAACCATACGTGTTAAGAAGCAAGCAACCCACCATGAGACAACCCTTTACATTTAAACAAGGAGATTCAAATAACTGAAACCCAACATTCTGTTTTCTAAATTGCAATTATTTTGTGCACTATTTCTTTTCAATCATGTGAAATTCAAACACAACAATAGAAGGTGTGATTTTGAAGACATTCATACTATTTTGTAACATTCCATGTTGCAAAACCATATGTGTTAAGAAGCAAGAAACCCACTATGAGACAACCCTTTACATTTAAAATGAGAGGAGATAGTGTGTTTTCCAACACTGCAAATAATGTGAGCATTTTATTTGTTCCAATCAGATGAAAAAAGGGAAATGCCATATTTTCGTCACCAAAGAATTGTTCTAAAAGATCAAGGTGGACTTCACTACATTTTTGGAGCGTATAAAACCAACACTTTTCACGAGGGAATAACTGAGAAGTGACAGTGTGTTTTCCACCACTGCAAATAATGTGAGAATTTTATTTTTGTTTATTTTTTCTCTTTTGATTGGTACAATCAAAATGGAATTTCACTTTCCTCATTTGATTTGACCAAATAAAATAATGCTCATATTATTTGTAGTATTGGAAAACACACTATCTCCATATAAGGTGTTAAGAAAGAAGCCACCCATATAGTGTTGTAAAACCATCTGCAACTAAGAGGTTACAGTATGTTTTCCAACTGTGCAAATAATGCGAGCAATTTATTTGTCCCAATCAGGAGAAAGCTAACTCATAGAAAAAAAGGACCTATGTATGTAACATGAGATCAAAACGGCATTTCACTTTCCTCATCTGATTCAACCAAATAAATGCTCACATTATTTGCAATGTTGGAAAAAACACTGTCTCCATATAAGTTGTTAAGAAACAAGCAACCCATATAGTGTTGTAAAACCCTCTGAAACTGAGAGCACACAGTGTGTTTTCCAACTCTGCTAATAATGCAAGCAATTTATTTGTTCCAATCAGATAAAGAAATTGAAATGACATTCAAGGATTGTAGCAAAGAGTTGTTCAAAAATTTGAAAGTGGACTTCATTACATTCTTGGAGCATAACGAAATAAAACTCTTCATATCAAACTAACTAAAATGGGATAGTGTGTTTTCCAATACTACAAAAATCTATAATACTTTGTGTTGCAGGTTTCATTATACCTATTTTTTTCTAATTTGATTACATTCTTACTATCTAATTCACAAAATCTTCTCAAGACAATCACAAAACATACGAAATTAAGGTCAAGTGTGAGTAACCAACTGGGTTGTTACTTCTAAAGGAGTTTAGAACAGTAAGGGTTTTAGGAGATAGTGTGTTTTCCAAAATGATAGTGTAGAAAATGGCGACAAAAATGGGATCTCGTCTGGGTTTTTTCCTATTTGCAAATTATGATTTCCAAAGCCATTCTGCAAGGTTATGGTTTATGTGATTTTATGTTGAAGGTTTTTTAATTTTTGTTTCCTCCCATCTACTGGTTTTCAAATTTTCTGCTTGCCAAATGAAATAGCTGAGAACCCATTGTGGAAATATGAGTGAAATATGTGAATAACGTTTACAGAAAGAAAAAACCATGTGGAATATATTAGGAGGTTGGAAACACAACGTGGGTTCTGCAATGAAATGGTATATTGTGAAAACAGTATAAAGCCCAGAACGTCGCCATTGTTCGCATTCTTATTTTGAATGTTGCAGACTTTTTGTTGGGGAAAGGGGTATTTATTTGAAATGCAAGGTTGTTAATATTTTTTTGTGTCGAAGGTTTTTTAATTTTTGTTCCCTCCCGTCTACTGGTTTTGAAATTTTGCACTTTCCGAATGAAATAGCTGACAACCCATTGTGGAAATATGAGTGAAATATGTGAATAACGTTTACAGAAAGAAAAAACCATGTGGAATATATTAGGAGGTTGGAAAACACAACGTGGGTTGTGCAATCAAATGGTATTTTGTGAAAACGATATAAAGCCCAAAACGTCGCCATTGTTTGCATTCTTATTTTGAACGTTGTAGGCTTTTTGTTGGGGAAAGGGGTATTTATTTGAAATGAAAGGTTGTTAATATTTTTTTGTGTCGAGGGTTTTTTAATTTTTGTTCCCTTTCCTCCCGTATGCTGGTTTTCAAATTTTTCCATTGTCGAATGAAATAAATGACAACCCATTGTGGAAATATGAGAGAAATTATTAAATAACGTTTATAGAAAGCAAAAACCATGTGAAATATATTACGAGGTTGGAAAACATTTCTGCAATGAAATGGTATATTTTGAAAACCACATAAAGCCTAGAATGGCGCCATTCTTCCACATGATTTCTGGTTTTTGTAAATATTAATCACTTATTTCACTTCTATTTCCATGCTATTTCATTCGGGAAGCACAAAATTTCAAAACCAACTATTCATTTCATATGAAAACCCTACATACAAACAAAAAATTTTATTTTTCCATCAAGGAAAACCCTTTTTTCTTTAACCAATAGCCTTTCAATGCTTTTCATAAAACCCATTTAACTGCTATTCAATGCTTCACAGAAACCCATTTAACTATCGTGCTTCACACTTCCTACAGAATGGAAAAATGGCATATACAATGGTAGATATACATACCTGTTGGCTAGCCACCATGCTTGTTGAATGGGTTTCTCTCGTTTGGCCTCCATTGTGTCACTTGTGCTCCCGACCAAACTACAAAATGAAATGTAGAAAATGGCAACTTTTAGCTCTTTGCACGCAGGAAAAATGTAGACAAAAGGCACTTATGTATAAAGAAGAATGATTTTTTTTTACTTTGGTTTGGCCATTTTCCTCGCCTACGCCTCCTCCCTCCCTACCCACCAAAGTGGAAAAATGTAAATGTGGAAAATGGCGATGGTAGGTGTGTTTTGTCTAGCTTTTTCTTGTTTCCTGTCGGTCGTGCGTCCTTTTCCAGGGACGCCACCTAATGACACGTGGCTAGCCGTCCATCAAGATATTTTTTGTCCACTGCATGGCATGGGGTATGGGGGATACAATATAATGTTACATACATAGGTATTTTTTGTCTAGGAGTTAGCTTTCTCCCACATGAATGACATGCATTGTATAATAGAAGAGAATATTATCTTGATTTTTAACTTATTTTTATAAAAAAATTATTTACTTTTTCACTAAAAAATTAAAAATTATTGTTCAAATAATTCATATGTTTGTTTTGAATATAAAAATATAATAATGAAAAAGTAGATGACTTTATTTTTGTGTAAATAATTTTTTAATTATATTATTTTTAATTTTAATATATGTAAAATATCATTAAAGTTATTTTCAATCTTTTAGATAAATATTTTAGACAAAATTTTACAAATATAATAAGTAGTAATAAATATTTTTTATAAATATAATAATAAGTAATATAAAATTTGAAACTATAAATATAAGATTTCTATATATTATTAATATTTTTAATCAAATATCAAATTTTAAATTAGAAACAAATTAATCTTTTCATTAAAATAATAAAAATAAAATACTTTTATACATTTAAGAAATTTTAATAACTTATTTATGTATTTATATAATTTGAATACATAAATTATGAAAGTGTAAGTAATCTCTCACCATAACATATTTATAAGAGTTCATTTTCTAGTGGAATCATTTTAACATCTTCAATGGACCTACTATCTAATATAAAACATAAGAGAGAAATATGAAGAAAATAATAAATTGCAATGTGGTATACAATTTGGAAGATTTTTGCAAATAATTCTAAAACTTGAAAATAGTTTGAACTATATATTATTCTTCACATTCAACTCTACCATGAAGTATGAAATGGTATAGGAGAGAATATCTAATTTGCAAAAGAGGTTGGGTGTAGTCATGGACTTTAACTATATGTTTCTCATTCGATTCTAAATATATAAGCATTGGTTATCACCAAATTCAATACTTTATTTTTCTTAGTAAAGACCACACACATATTTGAAATGAAGTACTTTTGGGAGCAATTGATTCACCAACCCTAATAATAGATCAATATGTACAATCTTGTTCAATAGCCTACTATAGTACCCCCTCCAAGTTTATAGCCACTAGTTAAGGCATTGATGATAAAATTGTGTGAAGATGAACTTGTGATATTCTAGAGAGTTGGATTAAACATAATAAATACCATGTTCAAGATAACGTTAGTTTATATTCAAAACCAATCAAAGTAAATATAAGAAAATATATCTACCACAAAACCAAAAGTGAATATAAAACAAAAAAAAAACAAAGAAGGTACTCTTATCCTTCAACCTCTAAAGTCATAAACATTGACAATAAATTGGAAGATGAAAAAATAATTCATATATAAATATCCTCTTTCTTAAAATAATTTACTTTTATTCACAAAGTCAATTTTAAAATATAAGTTTTGAACATATTATAAAAAATTTCAATGGTGTAATCAATATTTGGTGGGACCTATAAAGTGAAGTTACTATAACTTATGTCCATGACAAGTATAGATATCTTAAATAAATTTATTTAACAATTGAGAGGTATCAAAGTTATTTTATTTACTTAATAGTTATTCTCTTGAAGAACTATTTTATTTTATTTATATTATATTTATTTTATTTTTTATTTTTTATTTTAGTTTAGACTATCGACTACTAGTAAACTTTTTTCAAGTGATCAGTGGCACTGACCTCTTGCCTACAACAAGATACTTTAGTCAATTGAACTAAACCTACCGCCCCATCTTTAAATTAATATATTTTACATCTTATAATTTTATTAATATATTTATTATAATATTTAATTCTTTTTACAGATAAATAAGTATTAAATTTGAATTAAAGAATTTTATTTACATTATATGGTCCACATGAAACTCCGCCTCTTCACATAACGAAGGTTCCTTCCAATAAGCATTGATAAGCTTTCAGTTGAGTGGGGTCCACAAAAAGGAAGAAGTTTTTCATTTATTGTTGGTGGGGCCCACTCTCCCAATCACAATAATTGGTTAGGCAACTATATGACACGTGAAAATATATGGCACGTGAAAATACGCAGCCGTTTACAACTACCGAGATTAGGAGAAAATAATCAAACTGGTAGGTTTGACTAATTTGATTCCTTGCCTAACATTGTAAATGTTTTTTTAATGTAATTGATTCTACAACTATTCATTAATGTTTTAGAGTTAAATGCATTAAGGTTAAAAATATATAATATTTTTTAATTGTAAACACAAGATTATGTAATATAGTTCTATTTAAATATTTAATAATTTAATAATTATACAATCAATAGTATGTGTAAAAACATATCTATTTTATTTATAGGTAAAAAAAATCATTTCATTGATATTCTTAAATAATGTAAATTGTTCATATATAGTCAATGAGTGGACTATTTATGTGGGTATCCACTCTCAATTTTTTCAAATGAAAACAACATTTCAATGTTGGGAGTGGCTTTTCTCTCAACAAAATGTACTATGCACATCATGCATGCATCTATACCGTTCATGGTTGGTGAAAACAAGATTAAAATATTGTTATTTCAAATAAATGCAAGCCATTATATTTGATAGCATCACTACCCATGTAATAAAATTGTTCAAGACATACTAATAGAATGCAAATGATGTTTTCAATGCATAGCTTAATTACATGATATTGTGTTGAAAGATATTTTTTCAACACACTTTGACAAGAGGGATATAATGACCGTGAGTACAAATTGTATGGAGAATAGAAACTTCATACAATGTTAGCCCAAGATGGGTTTAATGAACATAGGTGAAAATTGCATGGAGAATAAAAACTTCATAAATTGTTCGCCCAAGAAGGGCAAAAAGATAATAGGTGCAATTTGTATGAAGAAAAGATAATTCCAACAATGCTAGTGACATCTCTTTTTGTACAAAATGGGACTTTAAGGGAAAGTGGGGATATTGTTGGAGAATTCCAATATCAAAAAGTGTGAATTGATAACCTTCCACAAGTGAAATGATAAACACAATAGGATATCTATCATACAATATGAAGAGTGTAAATAAAATTAGAAACCTTGCATATATAGGCAAGGTGGATGGGTTGAGAAGGTAGGAGACAATGACCAACTACCCCTTCAAATGTGTAATACTTGTGAGCTCACTTGACAAGTGTGATAAAATGTCAAATATGCAAGTAGTAGGTGTCTCAGATGATCATGACACATGTCTCAATGCTATGAAGTGAGACAAAAGACTAAAAGTTCGTAAGTGGAGACTTAAGCAATGTGAATAGGACTATCTTAGATAGGCTAAAACCTAACTAGTTTGATAAAGTCACTATTCACACTAACACTCCCCCTTAAGTGAAACATAGCAAGTAATGTATGCACATGATGATGAGTCCTGAATACTAGGCCATGTTAGGCCTCATGCACAAATTTATCATAAAGTGAAGTAAAGAAGAAAAACCCAGTGGGAAATAAAACCCCTCTCCAAAAGAGAAATGGTGTAATGAAATAAAATGTGCAAGTGAAAAAGATAGAAGAACTCATGATGACCCTCAAGGACTACTTTTGTCACATAAGTACATGAAATGTTCCCTCCATAGGAGAGAAAAGAGAGACTATGGAGCCTCCCAAAAGATCATAGAATCTAAAGTGTTGAGTGATGCTCAAAGAAGAATGCAAAATGTGATCTCTGAATGTTTGAAAAAATTTAGATTCCTTGTGGAAGAAAATGAATTGTAGATAGGTGCATGAAATATCCCCATTTGAGAAGAATAGAAGTATTTGAATGGTGCCCAAGATCCAAATACAATGGTGAAATTTTTGAAAGATACTCAAATTCTCCATGTGAAGGCTTATGTAGAATACAAACCAAAGATGTAGATGGGTTGACAAAAATGTTGACATGGTTTGCATCAAAGGTACCTACCAACTTTATAAATGGGATTCACAAAAAAATTTATATATGTTATGTAAGTAATCATCCCAATCAACTATAGTGGAAACATAAACGTGAACATCTTGTTGTTCTAAATTATGAGAAACTAATGATGTAGGAACACTCAATACTAAAGAAGAAGAATGTGAAGGAGATGTGATATCAGTGCAAGGTGAAGGAACTAATGGGGAGGATAAAAATCCAAGGTTCAAATAAATAAACTATATCTCCTTATGCATGTTGAAGGTATCAGTGTCATCTATACTCACACCATCATTGAAGTCAATAGAACCAAAGGAAGAAAAAGAATAAAATTTTGAATCATGACTAGCATGATGTGTGGAAATGATGTCTCTACTCTACAAATATTTGATGATCAAAGAATGTGATGTGAAATCAACTATTTTTCTTGTGTCACTATGTATAATCTGATAAATGGAAAGGAGCTTATTAGATAAGAAAGGTACATAAAGTACATCATTAAATTTTCCTTCTCCAGCTTTATAGATCATTTTCCAAGCGTTGACATATAAGTGTTATTCACCATCATTATTGGTGGAAATGAACAAGGCTCAAATATCAAAAATAGTTTCTCAGAGGTAGTGATGTGGTTTGGTGCCCCATAATCAAGAAGCCACTTATATGATGTGTTGAACCATTTGTAGAAGCAAATACTGTCATACCCTTATTCTTATAATTTTTCCCTTTTGATCCTTAGTTTGTTTAAGGGAAAAATTCATCTCCCTCATCATAAATGGAAAACTTATAAGAGACTAGGACATGTTATAAAAAGGAAATTGATGACTTGAGGCATCTTCTTCAAAAAATAAAATTCAATTGCCTACATCCAAGATAGGTGGTTCTTATTTTTCTCCATCCACATCATCCACGTATTCAAGAAAGGATAAGAATAAGGGTATGACACTCTTTGAAGAAGATCCCTTAAGTCATCAATTTCCTTTTTAGAAGATGCCCTAGTCTCTGATTTTGATGTCCTAGCTTGATCCTTAGTTTTTTTCTTTCCCTTAGATGATTGAGAAACTAATTCTTGAATTTTTGTAGAGGTGATAGCATACATAGATATTAACTTATATTGTTCTCATGTGAGTTTATCAAAAATATTCTCAAACAAAGGAATTGCATGTGTTGTTCCAAGAGCATTCATTGTAGAGTAAAAAGAATAAGAAAATGTTTGATAAGGACCTTTTAGCTTTGACAAAACTAATAAGACACATTCATTATATATTTTTGTTCTACCACAACCTTTAAGGGGAGAAATCAAAGACTAAAAATTTACCCATAAATATTCAATAGAAGGAAAGGCATCAAGAGACAATATTATTAATTCAACATCTATTTGTAGTATTTTGAACTCATCAATTTTACCAAAGAGATCTTCAAAAAAATTCAATTGTTTCTTAGGAGTTGTAAATTCTACAATATAAAATTGCAAGTTATCAAAAACAAGAAGACCTATTATTCCCATAGCTTCATCGAACTTATTACTATATTTGTTGTCCACTGACCATTTTCCATAATCCCTTAGATTGAATAAGTTGTTGTACTTTGACTATTCATGTGTAGAAATTATGTGGTGTTAACAAGTCAATTTTAGGATGCATATTGCATACACAACAATGCACATGAATGTGCCTTACAAAACCTCCCAAAATTGTATTACATCTAAATGTTGACTCCCCTAGAAAGATGTTGTAAGAGAAGGGGGATTTTTTGCTCACAAGTCTCTTCATTCTCAAGAGAATCCCAAGGAGTGAATTGCCTTTAACTACCTTAAGCATTATGGAAAGAATAAATTACAAAGAATTTCATACTAAGGATAATGTTCAAGAAGACTACTTCAAAATTTGAACAAGCGGGGTATTGAGATCTTTGCTTTAGAAGGAATAGCTCTTGGCCAAAGGACCACAACGTGGTATTAAGATGCCAACATGACATACTAGAGTCCAAGGGACGCATTGGTGTCCAAGGAAAATAGAGAACCAAAACCTTGAAAAAGAATTATTTAACCCTAGTAACATACTTAGAACCAAGGTTTGCTCAGAAAAATAGATAAAAGAAAGCAAAAATGCCAAAAAATACAAAGGAGAGCCAAGGATGAACTTACAAATGAATGTGTTCTTGAAGCCTTTCCCTAAGCTTCACTTCAACAACCTACACATGAGAAAAATGAGGAAAAATTTTGGGTCTAATTTTGGAGCTTGCCATAGTCGAACCCCGCTTTGGTATTCCCACCTCCACAAACAGATAGATAGATAGGGAAAATAGAAAAAGTGAACAAATGAGGAATGGTAAAAAGAAATCCCCACTCAAGGAGGAGAACCCGTACCAAAAAGTAGCGAAGTTAACAAAGTAATCTATTCACAAATAGAGATGAACAAGAGAGTGTTACCAACAGTTCTCAACCCCCTCTTGAATGCATAGACGCACCATTGAATACTTGTAAGAGAGCTTTGGTTGTTGGAGGGACCTCAGTCCAACAGAGCTTCCCTATGGAAGCAAGATTGAAGGAGCAAGAGCTACAGATTGGAGCAAGATTGAAAGATGCAAGTCTTAGAATGAGAAGGAACCCCCAAAATGAGAGCAAATGCTTTTGTTGCTGCAAGAGGTGGGAGCAGTTGTTACACTCAAAGTTCTAATTATAGGGATATGTTTCACGAGTCAAGATTCAAACAATTCGTATTTAAAATTTAGAAAACCACATGGACTCTAGTGCGATGTGCGAACATCTGCATGCTACGTAGGTGTCCAACTCATCAATTTTCAGGAAATGAGGTAGTAGACTATTGTCACTTCATCATTGGCCCTCATGGAGTTGGAATCAGGAAATTCCAACCCATGAAGTTCTTATCATAAATGTGATTAGGCATAATAAATGCAAAGATAAATGCATAAATCTGAAACACCCCTAGTGTTTAATTTTGTGAAATTAAAATTTTCCCCCACTTTAGTGGGCTCGATTTTGGGAGAAATCAACTGCACTAAAGTAGAAAAAGGAAACAAACACAAAAACTTGAAAATTTTAGAAATTTGCATGCCAAAAAGGATACTATAGAGGAAACAAAGGTTGAGCAGGTAGGTACTAAAGATGCCCCTATCAATCAAACTTGGCGAACATACAACATTTTTCGTGAAAGCGTGCACAAAATTTGATTTTTGCAAAAGTCAAACTTTAAGTCAACTCAAAAAATTGAAAGAAGCTACCAAGGAAAGAAGAATTATCAAGAAGAAATTTGATGTTCCAAAAGAAAAATATGGTAAAGAGGTGACTATATGACCATCCTTAGTTTGTCCCTGGCTAGGTGGGGAAAAATCAGGAAAAATGGAGGGACCATGACATCTGAGAAAAATGGGTCCCAAGGGGCCTATATATACCTAAGTGGACCCCTAGAAGAGTCATTTTCACTATTCATCGTGTGAGTTTTGTTCACTTTTGTGAGAGAAAAGTCAACAAAATGCCATGCAGACTCGAGTATGTGGAATCCAGAGTGGACCAACTATGACAAGATATCATCGAGGGTCTCAAGGTGGACCAGATGAGTCTTCAAACCTTTGTTTTTGCTCATTTTTAAAGAATTTATCTAGGTTTAGGATGAAATTGCAGTGCATGCGTACAACATGCACATATTCGTCCAACTTGTGCACTAGCATCTCGCTAGTGCGTTGGGGACCTCTCTATGTGTTGGAGTCTTCCAAATGCGCTTGTGTCCAATCCTTTAGTGGCAAACCTCGAATGACATCGCATTGTACATATTGCACTATGCAGACAACTAAGGGGCGCACCTACATCCTAGAGGCAATATATAAAAAAACATTGATGTTCAACATACAATTTTCATGCCCAGTATATTGATTTGAGTCTTTTTTCACCTTTTGTAGGATTACCTAGAGATTTGAGAGCATCCCAATGGGCAGGTTCTATGCCTCATCTGAGACCAGGTCTAGCACCTATCGGATGATGAGGAGATTCTTCTATGGTGAGTCGATTTGTTGCATATCTACACCATGCCTGAGATTGTTTACCATGATTGTATGCTCATGGCATTGATGGAGCAATGGAGTTCCACCACATTGAATTTCCACCTCTCGATAGGTGAGATGACCATCACCCTAAAGGACATGTACCACATCCTCAATCTCCCCATCCATGGGCAGCGAGTGATGATAGATGACACGTACTTTATATGGGAGCAGGTGGAGGGAGTCCACTACTGCTTAGATTGCATGGATTTTGGTGATAGGACTGGGCACATCTACATCTGTTAGTTCGAGCAGGGTAGCACAATGGTCCCCCTACTTTGATGGGTGTTTGTCATTATTGTGGTCATTTGAGTCATTGTGGATGCATGAAGCTCTCACCTTCACAAGGGCCTTGTGCACACCATCAGGGCGATGGAGCAGCATAGGACATTTTTTGCATGGGGACGAAGTATGCTTGCACACCTGTACCACGATCTGGGCAGGTGCATGTATTATGAGTTTTAGAGCATGACCACGTGCACCCTATTACAAGTATGGGCATTTGATCATATCACATGCACATGGTTAGCCAGGTATCCCCAGGTGAGGGATTACGCAGTGTCAATCGATCATTGGTATGAGCTTATTGGACAGTGATGACATAGGAATTTATAGTTTTGGTGTGTACCATTATACACATTGACGTCTGACCAAATTAGATGGAAGCCTTATATGTGGTTTTGGTGGGTAGATGATAGAAGGTACCTTAGGAACCTGCAATGCGACTATTTTTTTCTAGGTTGCATTGATTTTGTAATTATGCCCTCCTATCGATAGAGGGTTATGTGACAGTTTGGTATTATCCAAACTATCCCTCTCATGGTCCCTTCCTACACAAAGGTTTGAGGAGCGCTACACAGTCAGGTGACCGTCAGCGGTCGTCCATCATTGACGTTGTCCCTTCTGATGATGACATAGATGATTAGGACAGCCTAAGGCCCACCCCGTCAATGATGTATGTGTGGTGTGGGGATTCTAGACCTGGTGATTGATTCATCATCCTACGAATGTCTTCACAATAGATGCCCCTAGGGAATTATGATCTTTAGGGCGATGCACCACCAGTTTAAAGGCGAAGGCAGATGGATAGAGGAATACAATAGTAGAAGTAGGAGGAGGAGGTAACAGTTGGTGATAGGTCTCGATAATAGCTCATTTTTTGTTGTTTTTATGGATATTTTGTGCTACTTTTAGATACACTTTCTAGACAATGTTCCTACATTATACTATCCTTTCATATCCATTATGTAGACTTGAACCTTAAATATGATGATGGAATTATGGTTATAATATATTAGTATTATATGGTTTATATGGAAACATGTATGGAATGTTGATGGAATTCTATGATTTAATTATGATAGTTATCCTTGTGTACATGTTTTATGAAATTAACTTGTTTGCAGCTAAAGAGGAACCATGGCACGCAGCAGTTCCGGGATGAACCCATAGAAAAAGGAATGACTTGACATCAAAATAGGGGAGCTCCAAGTTAAGCTAAACATGATGGTTATTGATTAAAGGCACTTGATGAAGGTTGAACATGGCATTATTATAACCAATTAATAAATTTTGAAGAAGAGGTCTCCTTCACTTATAGGATGTTGATAAATGGTTGTATGTTTACATGTAATTCTATTTTGATAGAGTTTTAGTCCTATTAGGATTCCTTTTCCTTTTCAATTATAGGTTGAATAAATTAGTCTTAACTCTATGCTCTAAATATCTAGGAGTGGATTTAAATATTTTAGTTCAGTTGTTGTTTTCAATAAGACTCCTTCTAACATGTATATAGTTGTTGGTTGAATCTGTAGGATAGTTAGTTGGTTTTTCAGTCTTATGTTATCGATTACTTTTAGTTTTCAAGACATGAAATATTTAGAATGATTGAATACAATTTGTGAAAAAAATTATGTAATCTTCAAGAATGTGCAATGAATGGAGTTTAATTTATAGGATGTATAGAATTTGATTCATTAGATTTGGGTTTAGTTAAAGTGGGAACAACCACTTGAGCAGGCCACTCAAGATATTGTTCCTCACTTCATTTTCTAGTTATTTATTTATGTTTAATAATTGTTATCAGTTTATCATTTTTTCATGAATCATGTGCAAGTTAATTAGAATTTCATATCTTTCTTATTGTTAATGAATACTTATGAATATGCATGCAATGGTTAACTAGTAGTACTCTGGAGGATAGTTTATTTGAGGACATTAGTTTTGAGTTGTTACAACATCATTTCATTAGTAACTGTTAAGTTACAGTCTAAGTTGTAGGTATCCATAGCCACTAGTTTTGGTTATTTCTTTTAATGTTTTGCAATTTTGTGAGTTTTCCAGCAAGTAGAATAACCTGAGTAAGGTAGCTTAAGTAGTTTTGAGTCCTATAAGCCATATACAATGTTGCACCATCATAAGCTTAAAATTCTTGGGTTGACATTTTAATGTAGTCTTGAGCAAAGTTGAGTGGATTATTTAGTTAGTTAAACCTCTGAATTATGTAGGTTCTACCAAGTTTACAGTAGATTAGATTAGACTTTATATTTTTTGTGCCATTGTTGGGGATGGTATTATCTTCATAGACTTGTTTTCATAGCTTTCATAGTTAACTTTTCTTTCTAGCATTAGGATTGTTAGATATAATCTTTTTCCAACACCAGATATACACTAACATTGTGCAAGGCCACTACATTATAAAGTCATATTACATGTATGTGGAGGTAGAGAGACCCCTTGGGTAGATTCCTTCCCTCTACATGCCAAGCAGCTATATTAGAAATTGGTGAACCTAGTACTCAGAGTGAAGGTAATACTGAAAAGTAAATTTCCTTATCACCAACATCTAGCACACCTATAGAAGGATCATACCACACCATGGGGGATGTAGTGGATGATGACCCTAAATGAGTGACATTTGAGTTCCCTATCACTAAACATGAAAGGTTTTTATGCTTTTAGTTTAGTAGATTAGTTAGAAAGCATTCAATCGGCATGAGTCAAACTTTTGAATTTCTTGAAATTTGTGTTGCTTCCACACCCAAAGAATAGGATTAGTTGTGTGAGTTTTATTTGCACAATTATGTAGCCTGATGAGACAAAATGGAAGCATTTAATCTTTGTGGGAGATCTTCATATCAGGGCACTTTCCTCTTACTATAGGAATAAGCAACTTAGGGGTGAGATCATGGAAGAGTATGAAGAAAAAGAGAAATCCATTTCACTTCGAATAAGAAGAGAGGCTAAGGATCCAAATGTAGTCATTGATGAATGACTGAAACTTCTTAAACATAATGGAGTAGGTAAGAAAATCATGAAACTCAGGGAGGAAAACTATGAAATAATGAAGATGTTAGCTGTAGGTATTGGAAAACAATGCTACAAGCATGTACAGAATAGATGGAATAGTTTAACACCTAAATTATAGAAGAAAGAGCCACATTTTTTGTATAACTTTTTTGCTATGCTTCAGAGGGCACACAAACATATTGAAATTGGTGTCAAAAAAGGAATTCATTGGCTACCACTCACCTTTCATCCACCCATCCTCCTCCATCCAGTTCCACATTAGACTAGGGAGAAGGGTGATGAATGTGAGAAAGTAGGAACTATCAAGATGAGGCAACTTTTAGAATATCAAGGTTTCTATTTGAGACATATTCAAGGGGTTAACACGGTTATGGAATTGAGAAAAATTGGTTTGCAGTACATTCAAAATCCCTAGTGTTTTGATGGGGGACAAGCAAAAGGCTAGTTGGGGGGAGATGATAGGTCTAGATAATAGCTTATTTTCTATTGTTTTATGCATATTTTATGGTTATTTAAGATACACTTTCCAAACAATGTCCCACATTATACTATCCTTTCATATCCATTATGCAAACTTGAACCTTAAATATGATGATAGAATTATGGTTATAATATATTAGTACTATATGGTTTATATGGAGATATATATGGAATGTTGATGGAATTATATGATTTAATTATGATAGTTATCCTTGTGTACATGTTTTGCGTAATTAACTTGTTAGTAGCTAAAGAGGAACCATGGTGCGCAACAGTTGTGAGATGAACTCGTAGCAAAAGGAACGACTGGACACTGAAATAGGGGAGCTCTAGGTTAAGTTGAATGTGATGGTTGTTGATTAAAGGAACTTGATGAAGGTTTAACATGGAATTATTATAGCTATTTAATAAACACCGAAGAAGAGGTCTCCTTCACTTATAATATTTTGACAAATGGTTGTATGTTTACATGCAATTATGTTTTGATAGAGTTTTAGTCCTATTAGGATTCCTTTTCCTTTTCAATTATAGGTTGAATAAATCATTCTTAACTCTACACTCTAAATATCTGGGAGTGGAGTTAATGATTTCGATTAAGTTGTTGTTTTGTATAAGATTCCCTCAAGCTTGTATATAGTTGTTGGTTGAATCCATAGGACAGTTAGCTAGTTTTACAGTTTTATGTTATCAGCTACTTTTAGTTTTCAAGACATGAAATATTCAAAATGATTTAATACAATTTGTGAAATATTTTGTGTAATCTTCATGAATATGCAATGGATGGAGTTTAATTTAAGGTATGTGTAGAATCTAATTAATTAGATTTGGGTTCAGTTAAAGTGAGACCACTTGAGTAGGCCACTCAAGGTATTGTTCCTCACTTCATTTTCTAGTTATTTATTTCTATTTAATAGTTGTTATCAACTTACTATTGTTTCTATTTAATAATTGTTATCAACTTACTATTGTTTCATGAATCATGTGCAAGTTAATTAGAATTTCATATCTTGCTTATTGTTAATGAAAGCTTAAGGATATGCATGCAATGGTTAACCAATAGTACTTTGGAGGATAGTTTAGGTGAATTCATTAATTTTCATCAGTTTTTGAGTTATTATAACATCATTCATTTTTATGGAGCTCTCTTTGGGTGGTTCTATGTTTTTTCAAAATCTTTTGAAGGCGAGAAATTTTGGTTCGCTTCCTAGTGGTAATGGTGGTAGGTCTGATGATGACAATTTTGATGGTGTGGAAGTGACAGCTTGTTGTGGGCCTGATGGTAATGATGGTGGGTCCTCTTTAGTTTCTTTTTTTTAGACTCTTTGGTTTTTGTGGATGTTGCTCATTATGTGCCTTCTGTGGGGGCCTCTTTGCATCCTCTTAATGTTGGCTTGTCCTCTTCTCCTTGTCTGAAGATTCCTAAGAATCTCTCTGTTGAGGAAGGAAAAAATTCTATTGGGATCATGTCTGATTGACCCAAATGGTCAAATATTTTTGGTGTTAAGCCTAAAGGTAAGAGTTCTTCTCCTTTGGTTAGTTTTTTGGAAAACTCGATTGCTGAGGAGTACTCGGTTTCTATTCCTAATTGTATCATTGATAAATGTTTGGAATTGATGGATTTATCCTTGGTGGGGAAATTTATGGGTCCTCATATAAAAATTGAATTGGTTCATAACCTTGTCTTCAAAAGATGGAGATTGAAAGGTCAGGTGGAGATGGTTGTGATGGCTAGAGGTTTCTTCTCGTTTTCTTTCACCTATGATGAAGATATGGTTAGTGTTTTGACTAGCGGTCCTTGGATGATTGGAAAATCATCGTTGGTCCTTAAGAAGTGGGAGGTAGACTTTAATCTGAGATCATGCTCATTTTCCTTGGCCATTGTATGGGTTTGTCTCTCGGATCTTCCACAAGATTTTTGGGATGAGTAGGTTTTCATTGGTATTGTAAATACTTTTGGGAAGCTTCTTTCAATCAACTAGATGACTGCATCTCAAAAAAGGTTGGTGTATTCTCACTTTTGTGTGATTTTTGACCAATCCATGAATTTACTTGAGAAAATATCGATAAACTAAAAGTTGGGTGTCTGAAATCAAGTGATTGAGTATGTGTCTATTCCCTTTTATTTTTTTCATTGTAAGAAAGTTGGGAATTTGGGAAAGGAAATGTCCTTCAAAGCATACTAAACTGACTCCTTCCTATCCCTTGAAGGAGTGAAAGGAAAAGGAGAAGTTGAAGGAGGGGACTAGGCTAGAAGTTGGAAGAACTAATGTTTCATCCAAACATGATGTGGACCAAAATATGGAGAATAATACCTTAAGTAAGGTTGAGGGGGGTCTAAGGATGATTCTTGCTATTCTTGCTGAAACACCAAAATATTCCCCTATGAAAGAGACAGTTCTAGTGTCTTGTGACATGATTCCTCATGTGGATATTCATGACCATTTGTTGAATGAGACTATTTTGGAAGAAGGGGAGTTGAATTCTAATGTGGAGGATAACTTCCATGGCATGGTTGAGGACCCAAGGAGTGGAGGGGAAGCGTTGGTGGGTGAAGGTAAGGACCTTAAGATTCCTAAGCTGGTTGGTTTTTCTTATCTCGTTGATGTCTTTGATTCGAAGGTTAAACCAAATGCAATGCTCACCTATTCTGTCATTGGGAACGATGTGGGTAGATCTTTTCCTATGAAGGAGCCTCCCTTTTCACCTATTAAGACTAGAAACATAAAGGAACATGCTTCCCCCCAAGGTGTTTTGACTAGGAATTGCTAGAAATTTGACTGTGGGTCGAAGTAGAGGGGTATGGGAAAACCTTCTTTGTAGTAGCATAGGGAGAAAGAGAAGAAAAAGGAAATTGTTGATGGTTCCAAAAAAACATTATTTGAGATGTGTTTGAAGATCACATCTCATAATCCCCTATGAAGATCCTTTCTTGGAATATCCGAGGGTTGAAGAGCCCTCATAAGTAGGATCTATCTCAAGGTGTGAGATAGGGTGACCACATTTCACCCTTCCTTTTTATCATTTTGGTTAAAGCTCTTGGGGGATCTCTTCAAAAGTAGGTGTCCACTGGTGTCATTAAGGGGCTTTGTCCGACCTCTTCCTCTACTCATTATTTGCATCAAAGGTTCATAGATGATACAATGATTTTTGGAGAGTCTTCTATGGTGGAAGCTAAAACTATCAAATCGGTTCTTCATAGTTATGAAGCTACCTCCGACCAATTGGTGATTCTTCCTAAAAGTACTCTATTTTTTTTTAATACATCCGAAAGAAGAAAGAAAATATTCACTAATATTATTCAATGTGCTATTGAGACTCTGCCCTCCACCTATTTGGGTTTGTCACTTTGTGCTAATTTTGTTCCTAACTCATTTTGGAATGGACTAATCGAAAAGTTTAATGCTAAGCTAGCGAGTTGGAAAGGCACCCTCCTTAGTCAAGCTAGCAAGTTTGTCCTGATCAAATCTATGCTGCAGAACCTCTCGGTGTATGCATTAAGCATGTTCCAGATCCCACAAAATTTCTAGGAGAATATTGAAAGAATTGAGAAGCAATTCAAGTATGGAACTTGGTGTGGAGGATAAGAAACATACGAGTCTTGTCTCATGGGAGGAGGTGTTCCAAGCTAAATCCCAAGGTCGTTTAGGCCTAAGGAAATTTAAGGTTTTTAATTTTTCCATCATGGATAAGTAGTTATGGTCTCTCTTGACTGGTGAAAAGGATTGGACATGAATTCTCACTTCTAAATACTTTTTTGGCATTGACAAGTTTAGGTAGTTCTTGAGGGAAGATTTCTTTCCTCCTTCAGGATCTATCTTTTGGAATTTCTTAATCAAGGTGAGAAGTATTGTCTCCATTGGTATGCTTTGGTCAGTTGGAAATGGTAGATACGTTCTCTTCTAGGATGATGGTGGATTGGTCATGGTCCTCTTTGTGATTTTGTTTGGGCGGCTCCTTTTAGGGATCTTTGTGTTTGGGAATTTGGTATTTTTGTTGTTGATTACATTGTGGATGGTGCATGGAAAAATAATCATGAGGAGTTTAGGGAGTTGGATCCTATCTATGGTTTCCTATCTTAGATTCATATTCCTTTTGTTCCTTAGAGGGATAAGGTGGTTTGGAGGCTCTTCTGCAAGGTCAATTCTCGGTCGCATCTACTTTCCAATATTTGAATAATATTGTAGATTTGTGCCCCCTTGGGCCCTTGTTTGGTCTTCGAATATAATTCCTAAGATCAATATTGTTTTTTGGTTGTTAGTTCAGGATAAAATCTTGACTATTAACAATATTTAGAAAAGAGGCTTCTCCATGCCTAATAGATGTTATCTATGTGAGGAGGATTCAAAGGATTCTCACAATTTTTTTATTGGGTGTAGATATGCTCGAGAGGTGTGGGGGCTCTTGCTTAATCTATGGAAATTGGAGTGGGTCTTCCCTTCTTTAGTTATGGAGCTTTGGATATAGTGGCAGGCTCCTTCTTCCAATCCCTCTCTATATTTTCTTTGGTCCCTTATCCTTCCTCATGTTTTTTGGAGTCTTTGGAAGGATTAATAAAAAAATTAGGATTGTTTCTCTCCCATCGGTATCCTTGTTTTTCAAGATCTTAATGACCATTAAGGAGAATTTCTTGTAGGTTGTGGCTAATTCCATTTTACTTGGTCGTGTGTTAGTGCCAGATTATGATTTTTGGGTGGTAGAGCAGTGGAATATTTTCTTTGATATTGTCCAACCTTTGAAAAAATCCAAGTCTGATAGAGTTGGGGTCATTTGGTATTCACCTTCTCCTACATGGTTTAAATTCAACTTTGATGGTTCTGCTAAAGGTAATATAGGACTTGTTGGTTGTGGGCGAATGTTAAGAGATCATAATGGGAGGATTATTTTTGGCAGTGGCACTCCCTTTGGGGATCTAGAAAAACCACTATGTTGAAGTTGTGGTAGCCTATCACGGTTTAAAATTGGCAAGGGACAAGGGGGTTTCCAAGATTTGGTTGGAAGGGGACTCATTGAATATTATAAACTTCCTTAGGAAGCTCTCTCCTCCTTTGTCCATAGAAAGACTTATCTTTGATGCTCTTTCTTTGATGAATAACTTTGAAGAAGTCTACATTTCCCATGCATTTCATGAGGCTAATGGTGTTGCAGACTTCTTCGCTAAGTTTGTTGTGTCTTCAGCTAGGTCATGTGAGATTAATTACAACCTCTCGATGGAGCTTATTATCTTGCTTAATAATAATAATATCTAATTATTTGAAGGGGTTGATTTTTCTGCTAAACTTAAGGGATGGATATTTAATGATTACCCTCTGATGGCGATTAAATATTTGATGGCTATAGCCCTTATTGGAAATTGTGGGAGAATGTATTGTAATCTTAGGGGGGATCTGGTCATTATCTCTAGTTGTACCTTGAAATCCAATATCACACTTTTTTGTTGTGATTTTATCCTTGGCGTTATTATCCACATTTGTGCTTTGTTGGGTTTCATTCTTGCAAATTGCTTGATGTTGTTGAATATGGGGGTGATAGATGCAAAACAAAGCCCTTATCATGTACTAATACCAAATCTAATGGTGAAGTTTGAAAGATTTTGTAGAAAGGTGGGGTCACTCATTTCATAGAGAAGTTGCACGGGTTTGAGTCTAAGACCTTACAGGAGTTTGTCGAAGCTTGGCACGGTTGGGTGCTTAGTATATTTAGCATGGACATCACTATAAATGAGGAGTTTATTGCTGAAGTTACTGAGTTGTCGACTTAGGGGAGGAAATTTTGTAGAGAAAAATCCATGTCTGGGGTGGTGAGAATGAAAATACTTAGGGACAAAGAGAAAGCTAAAATGGTTAGACTCTAGTGTGGTGGCTTTGATCGGATCAAAATTAAACCAATTTGGGGAGATGTGGCTATGCCTCTTATGCAGTATTTTACACTGGAAGGGTGATATACAAATTTGTATGGGCACCATTTTGTGTTGCTAAACTATTTTCGCCATGGTAAATTGGTCTCTTTCTTGCTTTATCTTCTTTCATCTTTGGAGAATGGGATTATGGATTATAGAAAGAATCCAAATGATCCATTTTTACATGAGTGGTTGATGTTGTTAATTATGGAGCATATCAAAGCAAGATATGTTATTGCTTCCCATTTTCCTAGTAAGGTTGAAATTCCAAGAAGAAGGATAAGATGAAAGGGAAACACCAGTTGGAGGAGGAAGATGACAATGAGACAAAGTCTGAAGATGATTCTATGGCCTATTTTGAGGGCTACTAGATTGATTTGGATTATCTTAACCCTTCTACTGGGGTTAGGAAAATCTCTAGGAAAAGTGCTAAGCCCTCATCTTCACGTGTGAAGCACAAAATTCTCATCCTCGTGTATGAATTGAAAAATTCTAGTTGATAGTGAAGAGGCAGATGTGGAGGGAAAAGGAAGTGGTAGGAAGGTTCCTAAATAGGGGCAAAGAGCTACATTCTCCCAAGATGTGGTGGAGAATTTTCTAGAAGGTGTTGGGATTACTAACGCTAGTGAGGTAGAAAAAAATGCAATTGATGATAAAATTATGGACTATGGTGAGGATAAGAGGGTCCTAGCTAATGGGGAGGTGAATCTAGATTTTTTTTTTGATTTGGATGTGTCCCCTATAGTGTCATTTTTTGAAGGAAAATGCAAAGCAAAATTGTACCACCTATTGGTTTTTAGGAAGAGGATCCCTCAAGGAGCTCTCATTAGGGGATGGGTTTGTATTAGGGTACACTAGATTTTACTCGAGATTTGGGTTTGGTGAAGGAAGGGGTAGATGTCTTTTTTAACTTGCTCATGTGGCTCATTTAAGAGATCCAGGATCTTCATGGTAAGTATGATACGATTGCTCATTGTAACATCTCTACTTTGAGAAGTTTTAAGGAGAAATATTCTATTTTTAGTATAGTTAGGTCATTGAACTCTAATCTCGACCTAATGGTGGAAGATATTGCTAATTTGAAAAGAGACCATGATCTAAGGCTGTCTACTTTAGAAAGGATTTTTTTGCAAATTCGTAAAGATCGTAATGCCTTAATTAATCACAACAAAGATTCACTAGAGACCAAGACTGATGGATTGGTGTTTCTGAATGAGAAATCAAAATAATGGACTAGTAAGCCCCTGTTCGATGACCCTTCGAAGCAAGATATGGGGGAGGAATCTATGATGGGTAAGCAGGCTATTGATTTGGGGACTAGTCCGAGTGTTTGAACATGCAACAAAACAAAGAAAATAAATGTGATTCCCATGCAGGATGTTAAATAAATAATGGATATGCATGATAAAGTGATCACCAAGGAGGTGGAAGTGGCAAGGATGTTGAAAGACCTTTATTTGTTGCTTATGTTGTTTTCTATGCTTCTCTTGTTAATTTTTTGTCTATTTTTTTGCTGACAACGATTGATTGTGGTTTAATCAACTTGGTGTTTTCTGGGGGCAACATTAAAATATTTATCTTTGTGTTTCATTTTCTTTTGAATAGGGTTTTAGGGTCCCTTCAAAAATTGTTTTACGCTAATAAAAAATAGTTAAGTTACAGTCTAAGTTGTAGGTACCTGTAGCTTCTAGTTCTAGTTATGTCTTTTATTATTTTACAATTTTGTAAGTTTTCTAGCAAGTAGAATAACCTAAGTAGGGTAGCTTAAGTATTTTTGAGTCCTTGAAGGCATATATAATGTTGCACCATCATAAGCTTACAAGCCTTGGGTTGACAATTTAATATAGTCTTAAGCAATGTTTGGTGGACTATTCAGTTAGTTAAACCTATGAATTGTGTAGGTTCTATCAAGTTTACAATACATTAGCTTAGACTCTATAGCTGGTATAATAGAGGTGAGACCAAGGAAGTAGCAAAGGATGTCCTCTCCTCCACCTATCATTCTAGTCTTAGTAGCAGTGCCAGTGCCATCCATTGACCCAATGACAACTTTCATGGCACCAGGAGCAGCACTTGATGCAAGCGGTGCAGGACCTAGTGTCGTGCCACCCCTGGACCCACACTGGTAGCTAGGGGACCCAAGTACAACACTTGCTTATGTCATCTCATTTCAATACTTTCAACTTTCATCTCATCTATATCCTTTTTGTTTAGTTTTATGTATACACATCATGTGATTCTAATGGGTCTACTCTCTCTATGGATGGAGTGTACACTCAGGGATGGACTGTGTTGATAGAATAGTGCATATCAGAGATAGCCCCAACCATGCCTATCCAAGCATCCATCCTCGACATTTAATGGCTAGCCTCAGTGGGGTGACATGCCCACTTATTCAATTTTTTCATAGTCCTAAGGATGACATATGAGGAGGGATAGATGGAGATTGTCTAGAGGATCATAGATGCCACCACTACCAGAGAACATAGAGACCAAGTGTTGGCGGAGCTACAAACTACCCTATCTGAGTGAGATGCGATAGTGATGATAGCAGATAGTGTTGAGAAGGAATGTGACACTGTATAGATCCAGCTTGATGACCTTTTAGGGCAAGCGACAACTGTGATTCCAACAAGGGATCAACAATTGCAAGATGCATTTAGGCTTGTTGAGTTTTAGATATCCTCTCTTCAAGGAGAGATTAGAGGGATACACACAACAATATCCATCTTCCGATCACACAAGTCCCACTCTGTCTCTATTGTCCAACCACAGTGACAACCACCACCAAACCCAAAGGCCTTGGGGAACCATGCACCTAAGGTGTAGAGACCTATGTATATATCATTTTTGTAGTGATGACACATATATTTTTTAGATAATTTTTTATGTATACACATTGATACACATATATAGTCATCACTTATTTTTTGATGACAATGGAATGATACATGTACATGACATTTGATATATATACATGCGATATTAGTTATGACATCATGGTGTTCTTTATTTCATGTGTATGCTTCTTTACTTTCATGTATGATCATGTGATGGATGTTGTATTCATCGATGTATGTTTAAATTAGATGCTATCATGATTCAATAAACACACATGGATGTATTTTAATTAAATATAATGATGATCTAATTTCCTAACCAAAAGATGTAATGTAATACATGGATACATAGCATAGAAAAACATGTGTATGTATGTCTCTCTCACTCACACACATTGGTACATCATAACACAATTTTGTTCATAATGTGTTGATGAAGGAATGCAAAAATGTGACTTGCTACAACCTCAAAATTTGAACATTATACATGTGACACATAGACACTACACATAGTATTGGTGAAGGTGCATTGCATTAACAAGTTCTTTTAGAGGTGTTCCATCCATAGATGAAAATCCATAGGAACTAGAACCATACACAAGAAATGACAATATAAGGGCCTAACCAATTAGAACTAAATTTTCCCCTTTGATCAAGTGGCACATTTACATTTATTTGACTCTCATAGAGGACCAAATCACCTACCTTGAAAGTTCTAGGAAGAACACCTTGGTTATACTGCTTAGATAGTGATCATTAATAAGCTTTAAGATGATCAAGGGCCTATAATGATGCTCATCGAGCAACTTAAGCTGATGGAAATGATTAGATTGGTAAGTTTTGTCATCAATTAACCCTTAAGGGAAACCTATGAGGAGGGAATTTCCAACTCCAAAGGCATCATAACTTTTGTGCCACACATGAGGTTGCAAGGAGCTGTTCTTGTTGCCATATGAACACTCATTTGATAGGCCCACAAAGCGTATCTTAACTGAATATGTCAATTTTTACCATGTTTATTTACCATTTTTTGAAGAATAAGCTCAAGATTTTTATTAGACACTTCTATTTGGCCATTAGATTAAGGCTAATATGGTGTAGAAAATCTATGTTGAATATGAACCTTCTCTAAAAGTTGGTTTACTTCCATGTTCTTGAATGGCATATAATTTTCAAAAATAAAGGTAGAAGGAAATTCAAAGCGAGCAATGATATTGTTTAGAAGAAAGCTACAAATGGCTTCAACATTCGTGGATTAGAGCAGGATAGCTTCAACCCACTTAGTGAAGTAATTGATAGTAATAATGATATAGACATGTCCTTTAGAATAAGGAGGTGTTATCTTTCCAATAATGTCCAACCCCCATTTTTCAAATGACCAAGGAGATGCCTGAATTTGTAGCTCTTGAGAAAGAGCATGAATAAGATGACTATGTTGTTGACATTGCAAGCACTTTTTAACAAAATCAAAGGAATCTTGTTCCATCATTTTCCAAAAGTATCCCATGTGAATTAATTTTTGCACCAGGTATTTACCACCAAAATATCCACCCCAAGAACTTGAATGGGCTTCCTTAAGGGCAAGGGGTATTTCACATTTAGTGAGACAACAAAGGAGAATACCATTATAGGATTTTTGATAAGACAACATAGTGAATTAAAAGTTTTTGTATCCAAGTGATCATTTTTCATCGCATCATCGAGAAAATTTCTAGTCCTTAGATAGTTGTAAATGTTGAAATACCACTCCTAAGTCTACATGAGAATACACAAGAGCATCATATTCAGGTTGATCAGAAACAACAGGAGAGCGAAGAATATGAACCACAAAGTTGTATTATTTTGTATCCTTATCCAAGGGAACCAGGGAGGCAACACTCGCCATGGCATCTGCCTGTCAATTTTCTCTACTAGGAACACTATCTATTGTGAAAGAGGAGAATCGATCAAGTAAAGATAAAGCCAAGTCTTGATACTGAGACAACTTATTTTTCTTAGCTTGATATGTTCTCGTGATCTGATTCACAATAAGTTGAAAGTCACCATGTATGCGAAGATGCTTAATGTTTAATGTGATCATGACACGCAAGCCTGCAATGAGGGCTTCATACTCAGAAAGCTTATTAGTACATTGAAATTATAATCGAAAGGAGAGAGGGATTGGCCTTCCCTTAGGCAAGATAAGAACTACACCTACCCCGAAGCCAACTGACATCTCGATCCATCAAAATACATCTCCCATATAAGATTGTGACCAATTGTGAAAATATCTTCATCGAGTAACAAGTCCAGACCAAGGAAGGAGCAAGATGAGGGAGCATTTTCTAATTGATCAGCAACCGCTTGAACATTTATAAATTTTTGAGTCACGAACTTTATGTCAAACTTAAAAAGAAACATTACCCATTTCACTACCTTCCAGCAAGTTAGCACTAGAAAAAAATTCTTTCAAAGATAATGTCTTAACTTCTACATTGCAAAGATGAGAGCAAGGCATTCTTTCTTAATGACAGAATAACGAGTTTCATAATCAACAAGGGCACAATTATTTTTAATATACCGCTCTCTCATCCAGCATCATCATACTAAGCAAGAAATGTTGTCAAAGCATATGGTGATGTAGCAAGGTAAAGAAAAAAGGGTCTATCCTACATAACCAACATTAATATGGGAGGATTGGCTAGGTAAGTGTTAATTGAGGGTGCTAGCAAGAAGTTGAGTCCACTTTTTGGCCATTTAGTGGAAGTGTTCTCTTTGATATTTCAGAACTCGGCACATTTGACCTTAAAATTTGAAGCACTTAGAGATGGAATCTTGAAAAAGGTAACTAATCATAAAATGTAGTACTCGGAGTCTACTTTCTAAATATGTAATTTATTTCAATACCTAGATGATACAAATTGATTTTCAATAAGTGTTTCTAAAATCCACTAATTAACAGTCTCTTTTTTTACCATAACATGCACGTGTACATCATCCATTTTGACCTAAATAATCATATTTTTTAAAATCCTTTTGCGAAAATATTTGTAACTCACTGACGCATGCTTTCCATATTTTTTTGTAATATTTTATTAAAAAAAAAATTGTTAATTTTTTACTGGCCGTATTTGGTGTTTTAAAAAATCATTGTGTACGTCACGCATAAGATGACCTAAACTTATGATATTTTAATTTTTTTTAAATTGAAAAGAATTGTTTGAAGTACGCTTTTGTGCAATCCGTTCATGAAAATGTTATGTTGATAAAAAGTTATTAAAATACTAAAAACCCCTGATAATTCAAGTTTATGGACTTGTTTAATCAGAAATTAAATGAAAAATAAAAAATTAATCCAATTGTAAAAAAATTACATATTTGGGATCTAAACTATCTAATCTATAATGGGTTTTAATTTCATTGAAAAACTCTGCAAAAAAAGCCTTCAGACCTATGCCCAAAGTCACTATTTTTTGTGACATTGCTAGGACCTTCAACTTGCAAGTCAAACCAGGTCTAGGGCCTAGGTTCGGATCCCCAAACCTTTCTCTGAACCTATCAACAAAGAAAAAACCCAGCCTACATTTCAAATTTTAAAAAATGGGATCCCATTTTCTTTATAAACGAGATCTCATTTCCCATTTACTTGTTGAAAATAGAATGGCATCCTATTTAATAAAAGCCATCTCATTTACTAGTGGATCCCATTTGATAAATGGGATCCCGAGTTATTTTTGACCATTTTTTAAAATTTTATTGTCAAAAAGGGGCATCTTAGGTTTGAGAATTATTTTGTACAGCCCGCCTACGACATATTCCCTATTTTCTATCACCTTTTGTCTTGTTGAAGCTCTTCAAGATGGGATTTTTTTCAATTTTGAAAGGACGCATCATTGGGACGCTATTACAAAGGAATTTTGTTGAATTGCTACTTGTTTTCAAATGAGGAAGAGGAATTTTATTTAATTGCTACTTGTTTGAAGGAGGAAGAGAAATTTTGTTGAATTGCTATTTGTTTTCAAAGGAGGAAGAGGAATTTTATTTATTTGCTATTTGTTTGAAGGGGGAAGAGAAATTTTGTTGAATTCCTATTTTTTTTCAAAGGAGGATGAGAAATTTTGTTTAATTGAGCTACTTTTTTAAAGGAGGAAGAGAAATTTTGTCCAATTGCTACTTATTTGAAGGAGGAAGAGGAATTTTGTTTAATTGATACTTGTTTGAAGGAGGAAGAGGATTTTCGTTCAATTGCTACTTGTTTGGAGGAGGAAGAGGAAATTTGTTCAATTTCTACTTGTTTGAAGGAGGAACAAGCAAGGAAGACTCTCAAGTTTTTAAAATTCATTTGTGTATACTTCAAAAAAATTTAATCATTGGATCACAATGTCAGAATAAGAGGAAAGATAGGAAGGTATTGACCCTTTAAGAAATTCAAGCAAAGAGAGAGAAGGAGAAACAAAGACAAAGAGAAAGAATAATGAGAATTCGATCAATGAAAGATGGTAAAGCATCCAATTCCACAACTATTGAAAATAAAAACATTGAGGAGACCATGGATGTAGACGATGCAAAATTGCAAGAGGTTAATGTGGAAACTAATACGAATATACAAACTAATCCTAGTATGTCTTCAAATATACCTTCCAATGCTATGGAGAATGTTTCAATAGGCACAAATCTGAGTACGTCTTCAAATCCACCTTTGAGCCTCATGGAAATGGTGGATATCACAATGTTGACATTGATCATATATGTAGACTTCAATATTTGAGTCAAATTGTTGTTGAAAATGAAACTGAAAATGAAAATGAAAACCATTTTGTTGTTAAAAATTAAAATGAAAATCCTTTTAATGAGAATGAAAATGAAAACCATTTTGTTATTGAAAATGAAAATGAAAATGAAAATCCTTTAATTAAAAATGAAAATGAAAATGAAAATGATGGAAATGAAAATAGTTTTGAAGTTGAAAATAAAAATGAATTTGGTGGAAGTGATGTTGAAAATGAATATACATGTTTTAAATTGAAAGTGATGTTTTGGATAATCTTCCTGGTAATATTTCTTGGAGACAAATAAGAACACATGCTGATAGATTATACAATCATTTTTTTATCGTAAAAAAATTTCAGTTCAATGTCAACTAATGATGCAATTAATGAGAATGTGAAAAATGAGAAAAGTAATGAAAAAGTTAGGCATTTTTGTTAAACAAAGAAGAAAAGACCAATCAGTAAAACATGCTATGTCTACTATCGCTAGTGCCATTCAGTCTATCGGAAAAAATAGATCTAAAGATAAGAATGCAGCAAGAAGAGCTATAACAACTACTATAGTTAATAAAGCAACTTTGAATAAAAGAATGGTAAGCAATATTAGTGAAGTTTTAAAAATACATACTAAAAAATTGCTAAGAGCGGAAAAAAGAAGAGAAAGTATAGAAAATGATCCTATCCACCAATGTTAGAGTTGTTGGCAACACAAGGGCAAACAACTGAGAGGGGGGGGTGAATTAGTTGTCTCAAAAATTATACTTATTAAACTTATTCTCAGATCTGATAATTAAACATGAAAGTAAAAACCATCACCACATGAGAAACACACATAACACCAAGATCTTTGCATGGAAACCCTTATAGGGGAAAAAACCTAGTGGAGGTTAATCCACAAGTTTATACTTTGTTAAAAGTATATTAAATAGGGAATGCACATGCATTCAAGCACACTGCCTAGAGCTCGCTACTCAAATACAAAAAGGCTTACTACCCAAAGGAAGACACGGTGTTTTACAATCACATTCAGATTACATCCATCTGAGAAATTTTGAACTGAGAAGATAGCATCTGCTAATGCTTGATTACAGTTTTGATTAAGCACATGAACACTCTTTCTTCTACTCACTCTTCTTCACACTTTTCGTCTACCTTCAAAAGATCTAAACTTTATTCGCACATGAAACTCACACTTTGCACATCTCGCATGTCTCAAATGATGTAAACAATAGCTCATATATATCCGCAACCAAGAATAACATCATTTACATGTCAGCTTCAATAAAATATAAAATGAATACAAACTATCAGGCCAAAACATAAATGATCATCAATTTGAATCAACCAATGTCAGCCACAACATAGTGAGGACCCAAAACAACATCCTCAAACATGAAATATATTCAATAATTATTCCTCAAAGATCCACAACATGCTACAATCACCCTGTCAGTCATGAACATGAAAAACATGAACACACAAAAGAAAATCACCAATCATGAGCACAATGATCAATGCAGACGTACAACACAGATAGAGCATGATCTAGAAAACATCCACAAGAATCATGAATCACCAAAGAATCATCCACAACAATTAAACTTACTAGAATTAGAACACCCTCTTTCAGGAACACCAACTCAAGCAACAAAAAAAACTGTCAGAACACAGATACTCATAACTCGATCAAATCTTCATGTGGATCTCAGAAACTTAATGTGGATAAACTAGATATACTCAACAAAAAACCCTTTAATCTACAACCTTTTATCATCAACATACTGAGCTAGCCAACATACTGAACTTCACATCACCATTGACAACTTGCAACTTATTTTATTATAATTTTCTCAATATCCTCGACATATACAACCTCTAATGCATTAA
The DNA here is from genome assembly GCA_007115665.2 of Sequoiadendron giganteum. Taxonomy (NCBI): domain Eukaryota; kingdom Viridiplantae; phylum Streptophyta; class Pinopsida; order Cupressales; family Cupressaceae; genus Sequoiadendron; species Sequoiadendron giganteum. The sequence goes on along the minus strand of CM021102.1, from coordinate 422,187,191 downwards.
TGCCAATAGTGTTGACATCAATCAAAACCACATACTAGTAACATCCAATAATTTCCCCCTTTGGCATTGATGGCAACACATGATGTGAAAAAAACCATCAACACAAATTTCTCTTAGCTCTTTTTCCCCTTTAGATTTTGACTCTTCTCCCCAGATAATTCATATTTTTTCACATGAATCTTCTCCCCCTTTGACATCAATGAAAAATATAATGTGTATCTTTCACCACACAAGCTTTGAACCACATTTCTAAACATCTGACTACTCCCCCTGAGTAGCAACCACCATGACATCAATTTGGATCAAGATATGACTATGAAATACACAAACTGATGCAAGTCAATGCACCTTAGTTATGATTAGGAGGGGTAATCACCCCTAGCTTCCCTCTGAGATAATAAAAATTATCCTTAGGGAAGGGCTTGGTAAAGATATCTGCAATCTGTTCATTAGTAGGCACATACTCCAATCTGACTTCCTTCTCACTCACCTTCTCTCTCAAAAATTAAAACTTGGTAGATATATGCTTTTTTTTAATGCAACATTGGATTCTTAGTAATGTTAATTATACTTGAATTATCACATAATATGGAAATAGGTTCATCATACACAACTCTAACATCTTTCAACATCTGCTTCATCCACAATGCTTGAATACAATTGTTAGCAACAACAATGTATTCTACCTCTGCAGTAGATAAAGAAATGGCATTTTGCTTCTTACTTAACAATGAAATCGGCTTCTTTCCCAAGAAAAATGCACCACCACTAGTACTCTTTCTTTCATTCACATCAGTAAAAGCAATCAAAGTAAAATAGTCTTCTTTACGATACCATAGGCCAAAATCAACTATCCCCTTCAAGTATCTGAAAATCCTCTTCACATAAGTCACATGATATTCCTTAGGATCAACTTGAAATATTGCAACAATCCATACAAAATTCATGATATCGGGTCTATTTTGAGTCAAATATAGCAATCCACCAATCATGGATTTGTATCTAATATGATTTGTCTTAGGAGAATCATCATTTTGAGTCAACTTACATCCGATCACCATAGGTGTACCAACTGGATTTGAATCTTCCATACCAAACTTCTTTAGCAGTTCTTTCACATACTTGGACTGAGATACAAAAATCCATTTATCTAACTAAGTAATTTGCAATCCCAAAAAGAATTTAATTTCTCCAATCATAGACATTTCAAACTCACTCTACATCTCATCAGCAAACTTCATGCACAAACTATCATCTCCTCCAAAAATGATATCATCAATAAAGACTTCAACAAGAAAACCTTTATCATGATCAATCTTGAAATATAAATTACTATCAGCAATACCTTTATTAAATCCAAGCTTCAACAAATAATTATCCAATCTGGCATACCATGCTCTTGGGGCTTGCTTAAGTCCATATAATGCTTTCTTCAACCGACAAACTAGATCTCCCTGATTAGTCAATTGAAATCCATTAGGTTTCTCAGTATACGCTTCCTCTTCTAGTTCATCATTTAGAAATGCCAACTTGACATCCATCTAATAAACGTTGAAGTTTTTGTAAGAAGTATAAGCAAGAAATAGTCTCACAGCTTCAATCCTAGCAACAGGGGCAAAATTTTCTTCAAAGTCAATTCCTTCCATCTGAGAGTATCCTTTACACACCAGTCTTGCTTTGTTTCTAACAAATTCACCTTTGTTCATTTAGTTTGTTCCGAAAGACCCATTTAGTTCCAATTACATTTTTTTCCTTAGGTCTAGGAACAAGAATCCATGTATCATTCTTCTCAATTTGCAGTAGCTCTTTTTTCATTTCTTCCATCCAATGTTCATCTTTGTATGCTTCATTTACACTATTTGGATCAGTCTTTGATATCAAATAGTATTCTTTTGCAATTCTTCTCCTAGTTTGAACACCTTTGTTCTTATCACCTATAATCTAATCTTCTCAATGATTCAATCTTACATACCTTGGAGTCTTAGGATGTTCTTGAAATTCAGGCTCTTCTTATCTTAATTCTACACTTTCAGTAGTTCCTTCCTCTTGGCTTTCTTGATTCACCGAAATGATCTGCACTTGATTATGAGTCTGAACTGAGCTGGCATTTTGATCATTTGAATCATATCCACAAGTTCTGGATGGTCTAACTATGTCTTCATCAACCTTGACATTAGCACATTCAACTACTTTCCTCAATCTCTTGTTGAAGCACTGGTAGGATTTACTTTTAGTAGAGTAACCAAGAAAGATTCCTTCATCACTCCTAGCATGAAACTTTCCTATATCTTCATCTCTTTTGATATAGCATTTACTCCCAAAAAATTTGAAGTATCTAAAAGTAGGCTTATGACCAAACCATAGCTCATAATGGGTCTTACTGGTATCACCTTTGATATGTACCCAATTGAGAGTGTAAACAACAGTACTCATAGCTTCTCTCCAATAGATATGTGGGACATTTCCTTCCAACATCATAGTCTTAGAAACATCTAGAACTGTCATGTTCTTCCTTTCCACAACTCCATTTTGTTCAGGGGTCCGTAGGGTAGATAATTGTCTCTTTATCCCATGTTCTTCACAAAAGGAATTAAACTCACCAGAAATAAATTCACCACCTCTATCTGATCTCAAACATTTAATCTTTAGACCTGTCTCTATATCAACCTTAGCCTTAAAAATCTTGAATTTCTCTAGAGCTTTAGATTTTTTTCTTAAGAAAGCAACCCACATCAATCTAGAATAATCATCAATGAGTAACATGAAATACCTGTTTCCTTGTAAAATTTTGACTCTAGAAGGACCACACAGATCAATATGCACAAGCTCCAATACTTCATTTAAACAATGTTGTTTGCTCTGAAATGAAACTCTAGTTTTCTTCCCTAACTGGAATTCCTTGCATATGGTATTACTAGGCTTTACCAATTTAGGAAGATCTCTCACAACCCGAGTATAAATTATCTTGATAATATTTTCAAATTTTACATGACACAATCTCCTATGCCACAACCAACTTTCATCAACTTGAGCAATCAGACAAATTTTACTAGCAACAATCAGGTGAAAGATATTACCTTTTTCTTTGTACCTGATGCAATCATATTTCTAGAACTCCCCAATATTCTACATTTTCCATCCTTGAATTGAAGATTGTATCCCTTGTCAACCATCTACCCAAAACTTAAAAGATTATGCTTCAAACCTTCCACATATAAAACATCATCAGTATTATTCTTACCATGAAAAGAAATGGATCCTCTACCATGGATTACACCAACTTTGTCATCACTAAATCTTACAACACCACCATCATAATTTTCCAGACTCACAAATTTACTTTTATCACCCGTCATGTGATGAGAGCATTCACTGTCAATCACCCATTTATCCTTTTATTCAATTCTGGAAGCTAGAGATTTCTCCACATTCATGCAACTAGTAGATTCAGTAGGTACAAGATTACTTTCCTTCATAGCAATGAATAAAAACTCATCCTCACTTACATTTCCTTTATCAGATTCATCATATGTCACACCTTCATCAATAGCAAAATAACACTTCATCTAGATTCTAGGCTTGTTAGGTCTTGGCTTAGGAACTCTTTCTGGACACCTTGAGGCAAAATGACTTATCTTATTGCATGAAAAAAATTTAAGAGGAAATTTCCCTTTATACTTACCTTCTCCTTTGGCTACCCTCTTGAAAATAAGTGCTTCAATATCATCTAGTTTTCTCTCTTCTTCTTCAATCTCTCTCATTTCCTGCTCATACTTGGACAAGTTTCTAGAGGAACTTTCTCTCGTATCATATCTCTGCTTATCTTTTCTAAAGGTAGTAGCTTTGAATGCAGATTCTATCTTAGGAAGAGTGTCACCAAACTCACTTAACTCAAAAGCAACAAGCTTACCAATCAACACATCTCTAGTTACATTTGTCATAGTCCATATCTCCTCAATAGCAGCAACTTTGTGTTTGTATGTAGTAGGCAAGGATCTGAGCACTTTAGCAAAAATCTTTGATTCTTCCAATGTTCCACTAGCACATATGATATTACACACTAGTTCATTCACTCTCTGCATAAAATAAGTGATGTTCTCATCTTCACCCATTTGCAATGTTTCATATTTCCCTTTCAGACTCTGTAGCTTAGCATTCTTCACATGATTATCACCTTCATAAAAAATTTCCAACTTTTTCCAGATCTCATAAGCAATCTTCAGATCCATTACACTTGTCATCTCAGAATTAGTCAGAGCACTCAATAATGCTTCCTTAGCCCTGATATTGTACTTGGCATCTTTATCTCACGTATTGTAGAAGGACCATTCTGTGGGATAATGTATCTATTCTTTGTAATGTTCCAATAAGGTTCACCAATGCATCTCAGATGACACTCCATTTGAGTCTTCCACAGAGAATAATTTGGTCCATCAAATCTTGGACTATCCTTCTTATATGTCGCCATCCCGAATCACCTCAAGCTATTAAAATTCTTCCAAGGAACCTGCTCTAATACCAATTGTTGGCAACACAAGGGTAGACAACTGAGAGGGGGGTGAATCAGTTGTCTCAAAAATTATACTTATTAAACTTATTCTCAGATCTGATAATTAAACATGAAATCAAAAACCAACACCACATTAGAAACACACATAACACCAATATTTTTGCGTGAAAACCCTGGTAGGGGAAAAACCACAGTGGAGGTTAATCCACAAGTTTATACTTAGTTAAAAGTATAGTAAATAGGGAATTCACATGCATTCAAGCACACTACCTAGAGCTCATTGCTCAAATACAAAAAGGCTTACTGCCCAAAGGAAGACACTGTCTTACAGTCACATTCGAATTACATCCATCCGAGATATTTTGAATTGAGAAGATAACCTTTGCTAATGCCTAATTACAGTTCTAGTTAAGCACATGAACACTCTTTCTTCTACTCACTCTTCTTCACACTTTTCTAGATCATTTCTTTTGAAAAATGTAAACCTTTGTATGTAAAAATTAATAAGCAACAAATATCTTTTTGTTGTAAAACACATGTTCAATTTTGTTATTTCTATGATGTTTTTTTATATATACATTGTACTTTGCATACTAACATGATTATGTAGGAATGTGGTATTAATATTCCACCTGAAACAATAAGGGAGTTTATATCAAGTTTGTTTTGTGAAATATCTAATGGAAAATTATTTTATTTAAGTTCTTGTATTTGTGGACAATGCACTAGTTGTGGAAATATTTCATTCTTAAGAGTTTGCATGCATGAAAGTGTTGATAATGATTTTGGAAAACAATTAGTGGATGTTAAAATATTTAACAGTGTTAACTATTCTCTAAAAGATGGAAAAATTGGAAAGTGTTGTGATTTAGTTACAAAAAAAATTAGTGTACATGCATTCATATTAGAATTTAAGAATAAGATTGTATCCAAATATGTTATGCACTCTCAACATGCTTGATGGCTTGATGGCCAATTTAGCACATGTAGAAACACATTTCCAGTTGGTAGTATACTATCAGTGGTTGATATTGCGAAAAACTATACTCTAGCTCCACAAGAGGAAATTCAATAACAATATTATAATTCGGTGCAAGTAGCTATGTTTGTTCATATTGTTTATAGACATGCATATTATAGCATAGAGGAAGGTAGACAATTTTTGAGTGATTATCATTTCTATTTGAGTGACAACCGGTTACACTCGTCAGAGTTTTTTCAATATTGTTTCAATATATTTTATAGAAATTTAAGAGAAAGAGGAATCCAGATGATAGAACACCTTATATGGCCAAATAATTGTACATGACAGTTCAAGAATGCTTGAATGTTCTATTAGTTAAGTAAGGTTCACAAAGAACTTAATGTCCAACATATGTGGATTTTTTTGAAGCTTGACATGGTAAAGGTGAACATGATGGAGCTAGTGTGTGTGTTAAGAGAATTCTTGCTAGAGAACAACTAAAAATTGAGGATATAGTAAAGTTTAAAGATGCACATGGGATTATGGATTGGTGAAATACAAGATTATCTACACTTGGTTCAAGCAAGTACTCTACAGTTCATCGATTATTTTGGCTGGTTGAAGAAGATAACATTCCACCTAGACTTGATTGTGAGACAATCAGTGGATCTACTAAATGGCATTCATTTAAGAGTTCACATGCAAGCACATGGACTATCTGGACACGGGAGCTTCAATGTTTTTGTCAGTTTTGTATCTCAGATTGTGAAGCATGTGAAAATACGAAACGGGTTGAAGATTGAAAGAAAAGATTGTTGACACCTACAAAAGCACACGATCAATATAAAACAATTGAGGATGATGATCAAGTGTTTGCATTAGAAGACTATGACCGTGTTTCAGACCTTGTACAAGAAAGTAATTTAATTCAATTTATATCATTTTATTTCACTTTATTACTATTTTGTAATACTAAATTATTTATTTATATACATATGAATGGATGTATGTAGATTGGTCAAATTATATGGATGTGACCACAAGTTATTAAAACAAATTTTGTTTGCAGGACATGTGTATGTTGTTGTTGCACCTGAGGGGAATGAAGAGGAAACAAAATATTGGTTGGCTTGTGGTGTGGAGACTAAACATAAGTTAATAGAACCTCAAGAAGATGATGATGGCTATCATTATCCAACAGGTTTGGTGATCCCCTTAAGACATACCCTTAAGAAAATTTTGATAACAATTTTTTGATCCCCTTAAGAAATTTTTTAGAACAAGTCTTAGATCCAATTAAGAAAATTTTGAGAACTTATTTGATGATGGTTATCATGTTTTACAATACGACCGGTAGTGGTTGTTGACACTTGGCTACAAAAATACCCGATAAGGAAGAATGGTCTACCTACATTTGAATATTATGAAACACATAAAAAGATTATACACTATTCACATTTGGTGGTGGCAACAAATATAAAACTAGATCGGTATCATGGAAGACCTACAAATAGTGTTATTGAAATTCTCTATGGAAGAGTATGAGACAATCATAAATGTGTTACAAAAAAGAGAGGATACTGATGGTACAATGAAATAAGTAAATACAGGTAAATATAGTTTTGGTTTTATAGTGTCCTTTTAAATAGATTAAATACATGTTTTGATATTTCTCTTCAGTGTGTTATTAGTTGAAATTGACTTAAATTTTTCTTTTATAGATCCTTAAGTCATCATCACAAAAAGGAGAGTCCATGCATATTCAACCTAGACAACATGGAATACTTGGTAAAATTAGGTAATTATTAGTTAAATTATATTTAAATAATATTTTATGATTATATATTGATATTGCTTGTACATTAATAGTTTAAATTGATTTATTATCCTTTTTTTTATCCTTAAGCCATCATCACATTGGTCTCATACTTTGAAACAAAAAGGAGATGATGCAAATTCAACCTACACACATGTGGGATACTGTAAAATACAGGTACTTTATAAGTTGTGTACATATAGATAGTTTTATATAAATTAAAATATGTATATGTTTTGATGATTTCATTGATATTGATTGTACCATTTTTATATCAGGTGATGTGAAGACCCACTACATTCTGGGCACAAGTTTCAAATGTTCTTGAGATGACATAGCCAAATTTTGTAAACATTATTTTGAGTTGACTTATATGTACATATATACTTACACAATTAAAAATTTTATACAAATTACAAATACATGTACATACACAATTATACTCTATATACTTTTATGTATCAAAATCAATATTCTATATATTTTGTTTGTTCAATGTGCATGTTTTCCTACTTTGAAACTTTATATTTGATTGTGTAATCACTAAATATCATGCACAAATTATTGTTAAATCAATTATATCAATTTTGATTAAATAGGAGACATGTACTTTGAAGTATTTCATCCCCTTAAGAAATCCTATCAAGACATATCATATATATTATAGACTTAATTATATCATTTGTTATGATAAGTCACCCTACTTTGAAACTTTAAGTTTGACTGTATAATCACTAAACATGTATATTACTTATTTGACCCCCTTAATACATCATATTTGGACCACTTAAGACATCCCCTTAAGATGTAATATTAGGACCCCTTAAGATGTCATATTAGGACCCCTTAAGACATCCCATTAAGATGTTGTATTAGGAAATATCCTAAATATTATACTTAATTATATCATTTGTTATGATGAGTCACCCTAAAGTATTGCAAAAAATATTGCTATTTTTTTTTGATATACACATTCATTAAAATTATTATAAATTCAAAATGTAGATGCATATTTATACCTATGTCGTAGTCTCCTCGAGGTGATGGTCTGCAATAAGAAATTCTACAAATGTATTGAGGCGACCAGATGATCCATCAGAATCTCCATGTCCACCCAAATTGGGTGTGGCCTGATCGGGTCCATAGCATAGGTAATGGCAACTAGTACATACATGTGGTCTCGACACTCGTGGTGTGGTACTAGGACAAACTCCATAAAATACTTCTCCATCATCATATTTTGTATACTCCCTGGCCACTATCACATAAGCATGTTGATCAAGATCTCTTGTGAGCATACTGAGGGATCCTAATGTCGATACCACCGCACATTGATGCACAGGTGCAGGAATAATAGGACCAAGAGGAGCAACAAGGGGTTGTGCATGCATGGGGCATTGGGGATCAACCCTTTCCCCTAACCTCTATTGTGGCATGCCGCCACCAACACCCTAAAATGATTTGAAATCAAAATAATTAGGATTTTTCCCCATAACAAACTCTACATATAGTTTCCTCAAAAAATATAATGGGACCTCTAGATTAGCATGTGTGGACTATCAAATACCATATACAATCGATCCCAAAAATGTGCACTCATTTGTGGATGTATACACCACCTCATGGATATTCTAGATTTATTGGCACGAATGGGTTGTTGAATATTAAGGTCGATACAATAAGGGGCTAGATGGGATTTTATTATTTTTAGGTCTAAAATTTGTTTATATGAGAGACCGTCTACATAAAATCATCTCATCTCCTCTCTATCTCATTGATTCATATCTAAGTTAGAATCGATAATCCTAATGGCATCGACAATGTTTTGCATCGCAGATGAAAAACATCACATTTGGTGGAATCAAAGCTTCATTTTTTATAGCATTTATTTGGTTTGAATGGATGCCACTTTTTCATTAATACAGCCTCATCTGATCTAGCGAGTGGTGGTGGGATACGAGGTGGAGGGGGTGGAGATCGAGGTTGCTGAGGTGCTAGATTGATGATATCATCAATTTTAAATTGATCCATGCTATCTTTATAAGTGTTCACCTGCATTAAATTATACAAAATTAACATACAAACTTACAAAATTACAAGAAATAGTTAAATTTGAAACATAAATGCAATTTTTTTAAATAGGATTTGTATACATATATATACACATACATACATTTATTCAACTTGAGCATGTCCATACAAATTTCAAAATTTAACATGTACATACATTTAAAATAAAAAATACGATGCATAATTAATGCATACATCATTCAACTAAACTATGTGTACATACAAATAGTTAAATTTGTAACGTACATGCAAATTTGTTTAAATAGGATGTGCATACATATGCATGCACATGAATACATTGATTGAACTTTAGCATGTGCATACAAATTTCAAAATTTAACATGTACATACATTTAAAATAAAAAATACAATGCATAATGCATGCATACGTCATTCAACTAAACTATGTGTACATACAAATAGTTAAATTTGAAACGTACATGCAAATTTGTTTAAATAGGATGTGAATACATATGCATGCACATGCATACATTGATTGAACTTGAGCATGTACATACATTTAAAATAAAAAATGCGATGCATAATGCATGCATACATCATTCAACTAAGCTATGTGTACATACAAATAGTTAAATTTGAAATGTACATGCAAATTTTTTTAAATAGGATGTGCATACATATACATGCACATGCATACATTGATTTAACTTGAGCATTTGCATACAAATTCCAAAATTTAACATGTACATACATTTAAAATAAAAAATACGATGCATAATGCATGCATACATCATTCAACTAAACTATGTGTACATACAAATTTCAAAATTTAAGATCTAGAACTATGTAATTTTAATACATGTACATACTAAAAAATAAACTTGAAACATTCACAAAAATATCATATATGTCTAACACACACACACACACACACACACACATATATATATATTATATTTTTCCCAACATGAGAAATCATGATCTAGTAGATAGTCATAAAATATATACTATTATAAATTCATCATTATAAGCTCATAAATTCAACCAAATTCATAAATTCATGTCACTAAAAATATCTATCCAATCACATTCATAAATTCATCACACAAAATATCTATCGAGCCAAATTCATAAAATCATAACTATAAGATCATTGTCTTAATTTAGAAAGTATTGTGTGGCTCTCTACTGCATCTCTTCATTTCTTTGTGTTTTCCTTTTCAGAATCGGAGTTTCTCCTCTCCTCTAGCCATCATCGATGCTCATCTAAGATCCCATCCATAGCCCTAACAACATCAACAACATTTTGCATCCTAGATGCAAACATCCTTAAAGGTGGTGGGATACATTCTTCATTTTGAATAATGTTTATTTGATCCTTAATGGTTCTAACATCGATATTGATTCATGCTTGCAAGCAAGCACCATCAGTTTTAGGTGGTGGAGGTGGGGGGTTATGAGGTGGAGTGAGTGGAGGTGGAGGTGGAGGTGAAGGTGGTGGATATGGATTATGGATATTATTGAATTGGTCCATGTGATCTCTAAGATAAAAGTGAACCTGCATTAGATTTATAATTTCAAAATGTAAGATACATGTTTAGGAAATACCCTTAAACCATTCAATATAAATGGCCTAATTTAATACAAATGATAAAATGTGTAGGCCTCATTTATTTCTAAGGCATGTTACTTGAATGAAAAAACAATTAACTATTAATATAAGACAATTTATGAATGGTTTAGGGTTTATGATTTATAGTTTAGGATTTAGGGTTTAGGGTAATAGGATGGCTTAAGGGAATCTATGCAGTAAGGTTCTAGGACAAAATGAAATGGCTTAAGTGAATAAAATTTGGTGAGTTTTCCCAAGGCAACCAAATTTCATTAAGGTCCTAGGTCAAAATGATGGTTTAGAGTTTAGAGTTTAAGGTTTAGGGTAATAGGATGGCTTAAGGGGATCTATGTAGTAAGGTCCTAGGACAAAATGACATGGATTAAGGGAATAAAATTTGGTGGAGTTTCCAAAGGCAACCAAATTTAATTTTAGGATCCTAGGACAAAATGAATGCTTTAGGGTTTAGGGATTAGGGAACTTAGGGTAAAGTTTGGGTGGCCCTTGGAAATATGGACTTTCAAGTTAGTGAACAACATTTTCTTGTGGAACAGTTGATTGAGATAGCTCTTGTTTTGACTGACCAACCTCTCATAAAATCTCATTCATATTATAATCTTGCACAATCTTATTATATTGTTAAATTTGGTTTCCTTAGGAAACTTCACCAGATTTTGAGAACTTCTTTGACCCCCTTAAGAAATGCCATATTAGGACCCCTTAAGAAATTGGTTTATAGTTTAGAGTGATAGGATGGCTTGAGGGGATCTATGTAGTAAGGTCCTAGGACAAAATTACATGGCTTAAGTGAATAAAATTTGGTGAAGTTTCCCAAGGCAACTAAATTTTATTAAGGGCCCAAGAAAAAATGATGGCTTTAGGGTTTAGGATTTAGAGTTTAGAGTTTAGGGTTTAGGGTAATGGGATTGCTTAAGGGGATATATGTAGTAAGGTCCTAGGACAAAATGGCATGGCTTAAGGGAATAAAATTTGCTGGAGTTTCCCAGGGAAACCAAATTTCATCTTAAGGTCCTAGGACAAAATGAATGCTTTAGGGTTTAGGGTTTAGACTTTAGACTTCAGGGTTTAGGGTTTAGGGAACTTACGATGAAGTTTGGGTGGCCCTTGGAATAATGGACTTGCAATTTAGTGAACAATATTTTCTCATGGAATAGTTGATTGAGATAGCTCTTGTTTTAACTGACCAACCTCTCATAAAATCTCATTCATATTATAATCTTGCATGATCTTATTATATTGTTAAAATTGGTTTCCTTGGGAAATTTCACCAAATTTTAAGAACTTCTTTGATCCCCTTAATAAATGTCATATTAGGATCCCTTAAGACATTGGTTTATGGTTTAGGGTAATAGACTGACTAGTTTATGAATATTTTGATTTTATGAATAGATTGACTATTTCCATAATAGAAACACTTAATTATGTATTATTACTTGATTGAGTTTTATGTATACTTTAACTTGATATTTTTTTAATTGAATATAAGATTATTTTATTTAACATGCTTTTTCATTAATATTTATTGTATATATATATATATTCAATTAATATTGATTGTATATATACATATGAAGTTTAATATACTATGATAAAGTTGAATATTTCCCACTTAAATGAATCTTATGATACAAAATGTTTAATAAAATTAGTTAATGTTGAATCTTATTTTATTTTAGATTGTTTGGAGTTGAAAGAACCTAAAAGAAAGAAAAGAAAAATGTTTATATTCTTTTAGTGTCTAGGTAACTAGTACAAATTGAGATTGTAGACTAAACTAGAAGCCTATTAACAACTAATTGACTAGAATGAGAGTTAAGATTGTTGAAAGACAAGAGACAACACATGCAAACAAGAAATAGAAAAAAGGCATGACTAAGAGAGATAAAAACATAAAATAGAAATGAATGCACATATTATCTAATTAAGTGACAATTGGAAATGGATTCTACAAGGATTTAGGAATTTGCTAACTAAATTTGCAAACAAACATTGAAAATTTATCAATTGTAACAATCCACTAGTCCCACAAGTGGATAATATTTATCGAATCTTATATTTCATTATCAATATCAAGGACCCTAATTTAATATGTATCAACCTAAATCTATCGAATAATTTCTTCCATAGGCATGCCTACATACTTGTCTCCATAAAATGCAAATGAAATCTAAAACATTTAGGCAATGCAAATCAATTTTTTCCATTATCAAATAAATTCTTGAGCCTGAAATCAGGGTTTTCATTTGAACACAAATTTTTTTATTTGATTTCAATTTAGGGTTTTAGCAAAAAAAATTGTTTGAATTCAATTTAGGGTTTGAAGAAAAAATTAGGGTTTTCAATGTAATTTTTGTTTCATTTCAAGTTAGGGTTTTCAATGAAATTTTTTGTTTCATTTCAAATTAGGGTTTTCAAATGATTTTTTTTTGTTTGATTTCAATTTAGGGTTTTAGAAAAAAATAAATTTGAATTCAATTTCGGGTTTGAAGAAAAAATTAGGGTTTCTAATGCAATTTTTTTGTTTTCTTCCAATTTATGGTTTTCAAATCCAATTTTTTTTTGCTTGATTGAAAAATCTAGGTTTCAAAAGCTAAATTTTGTTCCTAACATATGATTTAAGGATGATTGTTTGGTTTCTATAGGGTTTTATTTCATTTTTTCTTCTACTCCTACAAATTATCACTTCTTCTATTACAGGTAAATAAAATACATAAAAAGCTAAATAAATTGAAAAAAGACGTGCTAAAACCTACTTTTGTATTAAAATTTTCAAAAAAACATGAAAAAAGCACAAAAATTGGGGGTGGAAACCTACTTGAAGGTCATTGTCCTAACTGTCATCATTGTTGTCATTGTTGTCTCTGCTAATTCAAGATCCTGGGCTATGTTAATAACTAAGTTTCACTTTTTTTAAAAATAAATACCACTTGAAAATGGGATCCTATTTTTTACAAAACGAGATCCCGATTTGTAGAAATTGAGATCCCATTTGGTAAAGATTGAGATCTAGTTTCCCCTCTGTCGGTTTGAGACCCATTAATAAACGGGATCTCAATTTTTAAATAATGGGATCCCATTTAGAATTTAGGCTCGAGATCCCAAAGCTAAATGGGATCCTGTTTTCTAGAAGTGGGATCCTGTTTATTAAAAATTAGGATCCCATTTTTGGCAAGCCGATTTTGTTTTTTTGGCTAAGGAAAAAACTTCCATGTTTCATGGACTCAAATTCTTGCACTTACCCTTGAATCAAAAGCTTTCTAACACTCATCATCCCACATAAAGTGAACATCCTTTTTCAACAGATGAGTGAAGAGAAGAGCATGATCAATCAACTGAGATATAAATCTATGAATTTCTTGAATTTTCTCTTGCAATCTCTATAACTCAGAAATGTTTCTAGGTGGAGGCATGTTAACAATTGTATCAATTTTTTTTTTATCGACCTCAATCCTACAATGCAAAACTATGAATCCTAAAAGTTGTTTTGCGTCCACATTGAAGACACACTTAAGAGGATTGAGCCTCATCTTATAGAGTTGAATCCTTTCAAAAATGAGACAAATTTTTCCTACATGATCTTGATGATTTATGGACTTCACCAAGATGTCATCAACATGGTCTTCTACGATTTTGTGAATGAAGTCATGAAAGATTAAGGTCATTTCCCATTGGCAAGTTACACCTGTATTGTTTAACCCAAATGGCATGACCACATAACAAAAGGTACCCCAAGGGGTAGTGAAGGCTATCTTATATTGAACTTCTAGGTTAATACGAATCTGGTTATAGCCCGAGAATCCATCCATGAAGGACAACAAGGCATGGCTTGCAGTCGAGACTACAATCATATCAATATTAAGCAACATAAAATCATCTTTAAGAGATCCTTATTGAGGTCATGAAATTCAATGCATATATGAATACGACCATCAGGTTTACTAACGAAAATAATATTTTAAATTTAAGGTGGGTAGTCAATCGGGAAGATAAAGCCTTCTTTTAATAGCTTATTTATCTTAGTCTTAATCAGCAAGGAAAATTTGGAATTGGTCTTTTGGTTTTTTTGCTTATCAGGCTTGGCATTGAGACATAGGATGATATTGTGAACCACTATAGACTCATCAATACCAGGCATGTCCTTATACATCCATGCGAAGATATCAAGATGGGAATGTAAAAGGTCAAAATGTTCCTTAGCTTCTTCAAAAGAAAGGAATTTGTTTATCTTGATCACCTTTTTAGAGGATTTAGGATCCATGAAAACTTTAGCAGTATCTCCCTTAAGGAGATGACTATGGTCTTCAGGATGAGGTATTGGGACATCATCATCAATGTTATATAGAGGAGCCTCCTCTCCCATATTCAAAATATATTCTCCAAAGTATGCTTTCTTATTCAAGTGATGTGAGAATCATCGCTTATGGTGAAAGGAAGGAAAGTGGGAATAGGAACCTAAGAATTATTCTAGTGCTTCTTTCAAGGAAAAGACATCTAGAGAAACCTCATCAGGTTCTACTTTATCCTCTATCAATTCAATATGAACTAAGTTGAGAGGTTCAACTGAAATCATGTTAACACTTTGCCATGGTTTTTGTCTAGATTGTTCAATTAGACTTGTGAGGCTTAAATTGGATAGTGACCTAAATTCCTTATTCAATACGCCTAAGACCTTTATGTCCATGGCCATACTTAGAAACAAGCTTGTAGCCAAGGCCATAATAGGTTTGCACAGACTCGGAAGGAGGTGGTTCCACATAGAGAGTTTCATTCCACCAATGAGTGTCAAATGTGTCTATGAGACCACAACCATCCTTTTCATCAAAATTGCAAATGTTAACGTTCCAAATCAAAACTTCAATCATCCTCATTAATAGGGGAACAATTGGGTTCCTGGGTAGGATCACAACTTTCCTTCTTTATTAGAGGTTGATCAATTTTTTTAGTGGAGGTATTTGAATTTATTGGAAGATTGAGGTGGATGAGATTCACTTTGTATTCTCCAATGAAGAATTCAGAGAACTCTAAGGATCCCCAATCATCACTAAGAAATGCATTCAATTCAAAATAAGTAGATGGGGTAGACTTAGGACTTTCTCCATTAGGTTTCTCCTCTGTAGGGACACTCACTTCGGGGAAAATCTCCACAGATGGTACTATTATCTACTAGAAATGTACCCTATGCAAAGTTATGAAAACTGAGCTTTCTAGAGAAACATGGCATCATTTCAAGGTTGTGGGTCACCTAAAGTTGAAATGAACCTCTAGATAGGTCAGCTTCCTAGTTGGAATATCACCTAAACTATTGACTTGATGGGAAAAGGGTATGAATATAGTTGCATAAAATGAAGAAAACTAAAAATGTGAAACAAACTGGGTGATACACCAAATTGACAAGAGATATGAGACACTCAGATTGATATACACATGAATATTGATGATGGATATGAGACTGCACAACATGTTACTGTAGTTTTATGCATAAGTATTTCACAAATAGGTTTGACTTGCACACACTTTCAAGAAGGAAAATAAATTTTCACAAATTAAAAGTTCATGTGCAATTCTGTAAACACAATTTGTAACCTGCATAATACTACTTTTGTAAAGAAAGGCATGCAAACATGAGACAAAGCTATAAGCAAATAGAAAAAATTCACAAAGTAACTTGATCAATCACCTGAAAAATGCACAATGTTTTGAAAGAACAAGAAGGAAAATTGAATCATCAATGGTAACCAAGGTAAATTCTATATATCATGCTCCAAATGAGTTACAAAACCTACAAAAGTATGACAAGGGACTCTAAAGGTCACAAAGACTCTATCTGCATATCAAGAACTGAGTTAGAAAATGAGTCAAAAAATGACTAAGTAGCCAAGCTCCACAACAAAAGCCATCCAAATAGGAACTAGAAGCTTCCAATCTCGGATGTCCTCAAAAAGCCAAAAATAAAGGAACTGGATCTCCATGAAATGTGTTCTAAATGGGTGAAAAGGTCAACTTTGACCATGTCCAAGGTGATGACTCAAAAAACAACCCCAAAAAACACTCAAAACTTGGTCAAAAAAGGCCCATACTTCCTCCAACAAGAAAGACTCACCTTCTAGATGCTCTCCCAAGCAATAAAATAATTCAACTACCTCTCCCTCATCAACCAAGTCACTATATGTGCATTTAATAATTAAAAACATGAATTCAAGGTTTTTAAAAGCACCTTTTAAGTCATTTGTTTAATATTAAAGTCTTTTTTCAAATCACAATTTATCGACCATTATAGTGGTTAGTAGATAATAGGAGGTCAAAAATTTAATGAACAAGCCACAAGATATAGGTGGCATTCATATCCTCCTAGGCATTTGTGCTAAGCATTAAGCATAAGATATTAAGGCCACCACTCTATTAGTTAATATTTCATTTTCTTAAAACTTAGGCAAAAATGCCAAAATTCCTCCATCGACATGTATTACGGAAAAACCCTAAAAGAAAAAGAAAAATCAAGAATGAAATACTCATTCATTTGCATCGAGGTTTCAAGAAGAAGCTGAGCCACCAGCAATGAGGGTTTCTCTGGAGTTTCTACATGGTAATTTCCTAATGGATTCCATGACTAAGTAGAAACATCAACCTACATTCTTGTTTGTTTCATTCATGAGAAACACTGGTAAGTCATTTATTGATAGCAAAGATGGATACAAAAAAATTGTTCATGAATTTTAAAATCTCACAAGCCATGACAATCTGTATCTTTTCTCACCCATCTTGTTTTCTTTTCTTCCCTGTTTGAATTTTATACTTCTAATGGTTGAGTTTCAAAGCTTTTGGAGCCGTCAAAGACAAGATCTTTATACAAAAAGTAGAAGGAAAGAACAAAGAAGGTAAGACATCTCTGCATATTATAGTGTCTTGTAGTTATTTCATGAAAAAAAAAACCAAAAGGCCATAGGCTATAGGGTTTTGCTTCTGTTATATTCTAACATTTCTCCATGATACATATGAGGGCTTTTCTGTTAATAGGTTGAGCTCCTATAGCTTGGGATTCTTGTTGGTATGTATGATGATCATTCTATACGTACACTCTTCAAGAAAAATTTGGCCTTCTTTTTTTCGCAAATTAAAAAAGGAAAAATCACAAAAGGGAAAAACCCCGATTTTGTATAACCCTAATTTATAAAGGGTTTAGGATAGAGTTACAGTATCATAAGAAACAGGCGATTATTCATGATATTGTAATAGGGTTTTGCACTGGTTAATAATATCATTGGATGGCTGCGGTTTGGTGGATGTAGCCCACATTGGGTGAACCACGTTAAATTCTCTGTGTTATTTTTTGTGTGTTTTACTTCTAGTTTATTTGATAAAATCTGCATTTAGCTTTTAGATATCTGCCATTGAAAACCTAACAAGTGGTATCAGAGCGGGTTGTTTTCGATTATCATTTGTAGGAAAGTCTCACGGTTGAGTGGGAGTCTCACAGTTAAGTGGGAGCAATGGCAGACGAGGGTAAGATGAAGGTTGATAAGTTCAATGGGCAGAACTATCAGTTATGGAAGATGCAGATGGAGGACTATCTCTATCAGAAGGATTTATGGCAGCCATTGGAAGGGAAAACCAAGAAACCCACAACAATGACGGATGAGGACTGGGATATTTTGGATAGAAAGGCACTTGGCAGTATTCGCTTATGCCTGGCACAATCGGTGGCGTTCAATATTACAACAACAAAGACAACTCTAGAGTTGATGGAAACCCTAGCAAAGTTATATGAAAAGCCTTCCGCTTCAAATAAGGTATTTCTTATGAAGCGTTTATTTAATATGAAAATGGTAGAAGGTGGATCAGTTACTGATCATTTGAATGAATTTAATACGGTTACCAGTCAATTAACTTCTGTAAAAGTTAACTTTGATGAAGAAGTTAGGGCTCTTTTGATTTTGTGTTCTTTGCCTGAAAGCTAGAATAGCTTGGTAATGGCGGTTAGCAATTCTGTTTCTGGTTCAAATACATTGAAATTTGATGATGTTGTTGGTGTTATTTTGAGCGAGGAAATTCGTAGGAAAAGCTCAGGTGGAACATCCACATCAGGCAGTGTTTTGAATGCAGAAAGCAGGGGC
Source organism: Sequoiadendron giganteum (assembly GCA_007115665.2). NCBI lineage: Eukaryota > Viridiplantae > Streptophyta > Pinopsida > Cupressales > Cupressaceae > Sequoiadendron > Sequoiadendron giganteum. The sequence continues at coordinate 422,168,126 of CM021102.1, read as the reverse complement.
AGAACAAATGAGAGACGAAACAATTTTGGGAGTCGTGGGAAGTCACGAGGAAAATCAAGGGACAAAAGGTCCCAATCTAGAGACAAGAGGGATTGCTGGTACTGTGGTAAGTCAGGGCATGTAAAGAAAGATTGTTGGTCTCGAAAAAATAAAGAAGGAGACAAACAAGAAGGAAATAAAGAGGCAAATGTGGTAAGTAATAAATCTGATGAGGATGCTTTGATTCTTTCTCTTGATAATGCTGATGATTCTTGGGTGTTAGATTCAGGGGCTTCATTTCATGCTACGCCCCATATAAATTATTTTCTTGATTATGTCCAAGGGGATTTTGGGCTAGTTTATTTGGGAGATAATGAACCTTGTCAGATTGTTGGAAAGGGAAGAATCAAGATCAAGTTGCAGAATGGGAATCATTGGCTACTACATGAGGTAAGGCACGTTCCAAAGCTAAAAAGAAATTTAATTTCTGCAGGGCAACTAGATGATGAAGGTTGTGTTGTTACATTTAGTGATAAAAATTGGAAGGTTACAAAAGGTGCCTTAGTAGTAGCAAAAGGTGTGAAAGTAGGCACCTTATATCTTTGTACAGGTCATACTGTTCCTTCTACTTTAGCTATTGCAGATAAAAATCAATGTTCAGGAACAGTTGCTGCAGTTCAGCAGGAAGAAAATCAGATAGTTGCTGCGAATTCTGAATCAGCACTATGGCATAACAGACTTGGGCATATGAGTGCAAAAGGTATGAAAGTACTTCATTCAAAGAATGTTTTACCAGGTCTAAAATGTGTTAATATGGATTTCTGTGAAAGTTGTGTTTATGGAAAACAAAAGAGAGTTAGTTTTCTCAAGGATGGGAAACAAAAGAAAGATGAGAAATTGGAGCTTGTGCATACGGATGTATGGGGACCAGCTCAGGTATCTTCTCTCGGTGGCTCTCATTATTATGTCACATTCATTGATGATGCAACTAGGAAGGTATGGATTTATTTCATTAGGCAGAAATCTGATGTATTTGAAACATTTAAAAAATGGAGAAGCTTGGTTGAGAATGAGACAGGTAAAAAGTTGAAATGTCTCAGATCTAATAATGGTGGTGAGTATTGCAGCAAAGAGTTTGAAGATTATTGTTCCTCTAATGGTATTCGTAGGCAGAAAACGGTTCCAAGGACTCCACAGGAAAATGGAGTGGCTGAGCGCATGAATAGAACAATAATGGAGCGTGCACGGACTATGAGATTGCATGCTGGGTTGCCTTTAAACATGTGGGCAGAGGCTGTAAACACTGCTGTTTATTTAATTAATAGAGGTCCATCTAATCCTTTGGGTTGTGGTATTCCAGAGGAAGCATGGAAAGGTAAGAAGGTGAGTTATTCTTTTCTGAAAACCTTCGGTTGTGAAGCATTTGCACATGTAGATTCTGAAAATAGAACCAAGCTTGATGCAAAATCAAAGAAATGTATATTTGTTGGATATGGCATAGATGAATTTGGTTATAGGCTTTGGGATTTTGAAAATAAGAAAATTGTGAGAAGCAGGGATGTCATATTCAATGAGAAAATGTTGTACAAAGATCTATTGCAGCAGCATGAGAAGAAAGAACAGGATTATGCAGTGCTGGATGATATTACAAACAACAATGTTCCAGTGGTTCCTCATGCTCCGCAACAACAACAACAAGAAATACCACAAACTCCAGTGAATGTTAGGCGATCTTCAAGGTTAAGTAGACCTCCAGAAAGATTTTCTCCCTCTTTGTACTCTATTCTATTAACTGATGTTGGTGAACCAAAATGTTATCATGAAGCTATGCAAGTGGATACCAAGGTTCAGTGGGAGCATGGAATGGAAGAAGAAATGGACTCCTTGCTGAAAAATCAGACTTGGGAATTATGCAAGTTGCCTGCAGGTAAAAAGGATTTAGCAAACAAATGGGTTTATAGGATGAAAGAGGAGGATGGAGGTAAGAAAAGATTTAAATCCAGATTAGTTGTAAAGGGATTTGCACAGAAACAAGGTATTGATTTTGATGAAATATTTTCTCCAGTTGTTAAAATGACCTCTATTCGTACTGTGTTAAGTATTGTGGCTGTTGAAGATTTGCATTTAGAACAGCTTGATGTTAAAACTGCCTTTCTCCATGGTGATTTGGAAGAGGAAATTTATATGGAACAACCACAAGGATTTGAGGTCAAAGGTAAGGAGAAACTGGTGTGCAGATTGAAGAAAAGCTTATATGGCTTAAAGCAAGCACCTCGACAATGGTATCTTAAATTTGATAGTTTTATGGCTGAGCAAGGTTACAATAGGTGTAATTCAGACCATTGTGTTTATTTTAAGATGCTAGGTGAAGATAGCTACATTATTTTATGTTTATATGTTGATGATATGCTTGTAGCGGGGTCTAACATGGATCACATAAAGGAGTTAAAACAACAGTTAGCAAATTCATTTGCTATGAAGGATTTGGGGGCAGCAAAACAAATCCTTGGTATGAAGATTACAAGAGATAGGAAAAATAGGAAATTGTTTTTATCTCAGGCTGATTATGTTAAAAAGGTGTTGCAGAGATTTCATATGGAGAATGCAAAAGCTGTCAGCACACCTTTGCCCAGTCATGTAAAATTGACTAAGGATATGTGTCCAAAGACACAAGAGGAGGAAGAAAAAATGTCCAAGGTACCATATGCTTCAGCTGTAGGTAGTTTAATGTATGCCATGGTATGCACGAGACTAGATATTGCACATGCTGTAGGAGTTGTTAGCCGGTATATGAGTAATCTAGGAATTGAGCATTGGAATGCAGTAAAATGGATTCTCAGGTATTTGAGAGGTACACCAGATAAACATTTATGTTTTGAGGGCTCTAATACAGATTTAAAAGGCTATGTTGACTCAGATCTGGCAGGGGATATTGATACCAGGCGGAGTACCACAGGTTATGTATTTACCGTTGGTGGGACAGCAGTAAGCTGGATATCTCGATTGCAAAAGGTGGTTGCTTTATCCACCACAGAGGCAGAGTATGTGGCTGCAACAGAGGCAGCAAAGGAGATGATATGGATGCAATTTTTCATGGAAGAGTTGGGAAAACAACAGGCTGAAAATTACTTGTTCACAGACACAGCCAGAGTGCTATACATCTTGCAAAGAATTCTGCCTTGCACTCTAAAACCAAACACATATAGTTGAGGTATCATTTCATTCGGTCAGTGTTGGAGGATGGACAGGTAAAGCTGGAAAAGATACATACAGATGTAAATCCAGCGGATATGTTTACTAAGGCAGTGATAAGGGAGAAGCTGAGCTCCTCTTCAGCTTCGGTTGGCCTTCAAGGTTGAATTAAAGTATAAGAAAGCAGTAGGGTCCAAGGTGCTTATTTCCAGTGGGAGCTGTAAATGCAGCGGTGTTGTCTAGGTTCAGTCTCCAAGTGAGAGATTGTTTAGGTGTGGAGCCTGATCAGTCTCCAAGTGGGAGATTGTTGGTATGTGGCGACTGATCATTCTATACTATACACTCTTCATTCACTACTGAAAAAGGGAAAAATCACAAAAAGGGAAAAAACCCCGATTTTGTATAACCCTAATTTATAAAGGGTTTAGGATAGAGTTACAGTATTATAAGAAACAGGCGATTATTCGCGATATTGTAATAGGGTTTTGCACTGGTTAATAATATCATTGGATGGCTATGGTTTGGTGGATGTAGCCCACATTGGGTGAACCACGTTAAATTCTCTGTGTTATTTTTCTATGTGTTTTACTTCTGGTTTATTTGATAAAATCTGCATTTAGCTTTTAGATATCTACCATTGAAAACCTAACAATTTTTTCAAGCATGACTTCTCTATTACTTCATAAAAAACCCACTTTATCTTTGAGTACAACATTTTGTAAATGATATATTTTTTTCCCCTTGTGAGCTTCAGACTGTATAGTCCCTTAGACAATGTTTTGGGGCATATGGACCTGTATTTTTTTCCTTCTTTTTACTCTAAAGAAGTAAAAATTCCTTGTTTACATCTCAATCATAAAGTTACGACTCTTTCCATTATCATTCTTTTTCATACCTCAAGTAAAATTTCTGATAAACTTTTACAAAGCCTTCATATATCATACTGAAAGCTCATGTTCACTTAGTAGCTAATTATTTTAGACCAGATCATAACGAGGTGCTAACTTTTGAGAAATGTAAATTAGCAAGACACTAATTCACTTATATTTGAATTTTGAGATATGTTCATTCGGTTGCCATGATTATAAGGCATGCCTATTATGTCTACATGATATCGGGCTTACTATTGAAACCTTGTTTCATTCAGCTTCTGTAACTGCCCATTATACTCCTGTATGCTTTGAATACATGTACACTCATCATTTCTTCAATGCATTTTATATCACTGTTATTATAGATTGGTGTCACTATGCATTACACCTCTTCCACTTATACAAAGCTCCTATAGCATGAAAAATAAATGGACTGCTTACCAACTACTCCTAGCATTCAAACTGATGTTTCTTAATCAGAATATGTTATTCTTTTAAGAGATATGTTGTTCTTTAAAGACAACTAGTTGTCCCTCCATGAAAGGCCAATTCTCCATGAATTAGCTATTCTTCAGTAACATATGGCAGTCAAAAGCATTGCTCTTGCTGCATTGAATTATTTTCCCATGCTGTAATTGATCATTGATTATCATTGTGCATCCTCACTTTGATTGTTCCATTAATAGATAAATGCAATGGATTTATGCTTCTCCAGTTTCAATCATTGGTATTTTCTCTATTATCATCTTGTTTTTGCTGCTACACTTGACTTGACATGATATATGTTGTTGCTACCTTCTGAAGCACTAAAACCTAAAGGAAGGTTAGATGTGCTTACTCTTGCACCTAGCATGAACTTGTAGATCATTAAGACCTTAAAAATGATCCCCTTTTCTCATGACTGTAGCATTTCTTATGAAGGTATATTGCATCTTCACATATTTGTAAATGGATTTCATGATTGCCTTTTCCTTTCACATAAGCTCAAATGATCTCACCATCCATAAAATAGATTCACATGCTTGACAAGTTGGGCTCAACCCTTGTGGGAGCCACATTTCACTCTACTTTCCAACATGAAACAAATCAAAAACAACATTTTGACAATACATGTAGCTGCACATAAAACAAACAAGTTAGAAATAAAATGCCTACCTTAAGTGTGTATAATGTTCTTCTATTTTGGATTTGTATGGACACTTAAGATAGGAATTGCATTTGATGCATGTAGGAATTAACATATTTATGTATGGGTAGATGTGCATGTTTAGAATGCAACCTTTCATTACTTAGAACTTACTGTTCTAACTCATTTCCTTATCTAATGTAGGTAACCAGACACCAGGCATCTAGGGGCCTAGGAGCTATAGGGAACAAGGCAAGGCAATTAGGAGCAGATTCATTTGTAGTACCAGTCATTTAGGCAATGACTAGTTACCTTCTTTACATGTTCAATTTATTTTCAGCATTTACTCATTCATGTATATTTTAATTCTCATTTGTATCAAATGAGTAAGTCATTCTCATGGCTTGCTGTGTGAGACACTTGTACCTAATTACATTCAATAAAGATTACATTTCCAAAAATATTGTAAAATATTTTATGTTTCATTCACTTGTATGAATGTAATAATTTTGCGTTCTTGTAATCTTGTAAATTTGTTTCATTTGTATAACTGAATGTAACATAAAAGGTTTAATAAAATGTACCATTCATTTTGAAACATAGATGGCTCTTTTCAATTCAACCTATAGGTAAAAATTTGGTAATAGGTACCACCGAGGAACATGTCATCGCATCAAAGGTTGGTGATGGAATGCAATTTTTAAGAGTCAAAAAAACCAAGGCTCGACCAACAACTGCCAAATCACAAAGGTGGACAACTTCAGGGTTAGCCTTAACCATGACAACTCAATTGTTAGCTAAAAATTTTAAAGAATGATGTAGAGTAGACATTACAATTCCCACAACATGAATCTAGGGTCTTCCCAGAAGAATATTATAAGGTAATGGGTCAGGCATCACATAAACCAAAATGGGTAAGGTAACAAGTCCTAGCTTCAAAGGAAAGATTATGGTGTCGAGAGCTTGATGACCAACATTATCAAATACATGAATGTATTGAGAACTATGTGATGGGAAAATCATAGATGCAAACAAGATGAAATGTACTTGAAATTGGAATCTAATCTAAGATCAAGAATGTTAATCTAGATCTAATCCCACACTTACGAAATAAAACTAAGCTATTGAAAGCATATTAAGAAATCCTATGATTACCAAATTGAATTCAAAACAATAGAAAAGTGTTACCATCTCGTATCAGAGTGTGGTCGCCTAATTTTGGATCATTCATATCACTGTGAAGCCTCCATAGTTTGTGTGCAAAGCTTGAAGAATGATTTTGATGTTGGTTTATCAAAGGAATGATGAAGCTCTATCAATGGTGATCTCGATAATACTTTGTTGCATAAGGTATGTTGATTCTTTGATCCCTTTTTTTGTGAGGAAAGAGGTTTTTAATATAGAAAATGAGATTTGAAATGTACGATCAGGATCGTGTTAGAGAATATCCAGATCAACGATCAAAATGTGTTGAGGATTTAGACATGAGAAGACTGTGCAAAAGAGATTACACAATTTGTGTGATTGAGGAATAGTTTGGCTAGACAAGATTTAGATTGATCAGTAAGGATTTATATTGATCAATCAAGATTTAGATGGCTTAGTTAGGAAATAGATGGTTTAGTCAAAAATTTAGATTGATTAGTCAGAAAATTAGATGGCCCAGTTAGTGTAGACGTCCAAGTTATCCTGATTGACATCATACACCTTATCCTGATTTACTAACATCATTTCTTCCTAAATCACGTCTTTAGAAACTAGTTAATTAAACAATCCTTATTTAATTAATTCATCATAATTCCTCTTTTAACTAAATAATTCATTTTATTTGATTAAATCATAATTCCTCTTTTAATTAAATAATTCATATTATTTGATTAAATCATATTCTCTCTTTTGATAAATAAATGACCCTTATTTGATTAAATCTAACATCATCCCTTTTAATTAAATAAGTCAAACTTTATTTAATTAAATGTCCATTATTCGTCTCATTTGATTTAAATAAATCCAAAAATCTAAGTCAAATTTCAAATCAGGTAATCTTCATCTAAGTTAATTAAATCTTGATAACTCTAACTCTAATCCATCAAATCCTCTAGATTTTGCAACTTGCACATGTAAATCAATTTAATTGATTTATAAATTCTTTTATTTTCATTCAAAAGGGTAGCTCATTGGAATATTCCCCCAATTTGAAATCTCCCTCCAAAAGGATTTGTCCTCCAACATGACATTTAAGTCTCTTATAGGTCCTTTTTCTTGAGCCAAGTGGCATTAACTCCTCTTTCACATCTTCCTCCATAAGCCACCTTTCAAATTTCAAATTTCAAATTTCAAATTTCAAATTTCCACCTAATTGCATTTATTTGCACGTTGACCAAAATGTGTTCCGCCTCTCTTCAATAGCATGTTGACAAGTGGCATAATTCCATTGGGTCAAGTTTAATCCCACATTCTCCATATTTCTCATTTCTCCATCCTTCTTTCTTATAAATAGAGAGTTTCTCTATTGATTTGGATCCAAAACTTTATGCAAAGCCATTATCTTCAGATTTTATGCAATTCCATCCATTGTTCATGAAGGTTTTTATGACATTTTATCAATCTTAGCTAGGTTATGGTCAAATTTTCATCAAGGAGCACAATCATCAGCAATCTCCATCAAAGCTTTGCAAGGAATTTGGGAAGGGCTTCTTTCCACATCAAAGAAGCACCAATTCCCCCATGGGATGCTGGGTTTGGATGTTTTGAGCAAGATCTAGTAGTTTCCCTTTGATTAATTTTCCTTTGTTCCTTGTTATTTGCATTTGGATGAATTACATGGGGAATGTTTGTTTTAGATTATTTTAATGACTAACATTGGATTGTTTGATGATGTTTGAGCAGGTATAGATCAACCATTCATAGTCATTAATCATAATTTTCTCAATTAGAAAGTGGGTGAGGAAAATTGATTAATTGATTTAATTAATTAATTCCTTTTGGAGTTGAACGTGCAAATCAAGTTCGACTTTTGCAAACAAGTTTGCATTAGTTTGATTTGATTTTTGATGAATGATTTGAATAGTTTGATTTAATTATTCAAATTTTGGAGGGAAAGTGTCATAATTAAATTACTATGATTTAATAATTCAATTAACTTAGAGGAATAAGGTGATTTAGCAATGTAATTAAATATTTGGCATTATTTAACTAATCAAGATGAAATAAAGTGAGATTAGGACTTCATTAAATAAATGTAATTTATTTAATTGGTCGAAATGATAGAAACATGAATTAATTAAACAATGTTGTTTTATTTAATTAATAACAAAATTAGGGTTTTCAAGACTTTATTAAATAAATAGAATTTATTTAATTTGTCAAAAATGATGAAAAGTGAATTAATTAAGTAATGTTGCATTATTCAATTAATAGAGGAATTTAGGGTTTTGGATGTTTGATGTTGTTTAATGTTTGGGGATAATTTTGAGATGTTGCTAGATGGTTCTGAGATGTTGCGGCATGATTCTGAGACATTGCGAGATGATTCAAGATGATTTTGAGATGTTGCGGGATCATTTTGAGATGTTGTTCGATTTTGTTCAATGTTGTTCAGTGTTGTTCGATGTTTTTTAGGGTGTGTGATAGGTGTTAGGTCAATTTTACATGTCTACATTTTTCCCCTCTTTGATACAAAGTATTGGTTTCTCTATTTCAAAGATTTTTTTTTCTTAAGATCAAATTTTTTGAAAAAAAATTATGCCTCACCATGCCCGAAATTCAGTGGAATGATGGTAGGACTCTGTGTTTCCCCCTCGAGAGGTTGTCCAAAAATTTTGAGTTTGGAGGTCAGGGTCACGACTCTATTCTATTTTAATTCCAATGTATTTAGGCTAAAACACTTGATCAATAAGTTCTTTGTTGCTCATACGATGTTCCTGGGAGCTTCTAATTTACAATTAGGGAAGTTCCCTAAGTGAAAATTAGGGTTTCTTGAGGTTTAATATAGGCCATTAGTCTTCTAATTAGCTCATTTGTGCTTTGATCCTTTTGCTAATTCTTGTCTCTTGATTTCCCATTTTGTCAATTGTCGAGGAGCAATGTTGAGAATTCAGGGAGACCCACATTGTTCAGACCTTGTTCAGGAGTTTGGACAAACCATAGGCATTGGTGGCCTAGTATGTACCTTGTCAGTTCATGTTCATTTTTTAACATTCTCGTTATGTGTGTACAAAGTTTCTTGAGTCAATAGAAAAGTTTTGGTGATTTTATGAGCATCTGCATTATTTTTCTTGTATTTGATAGGTAAGAAGCTTTCCCTTGACCTTAAAACCCTCACACTTGAGTGAAAACCTCTCTTTTTCTTCATGCACTTGCCATAAAACCTCACTTCTACTCTAAAACCTTGCATTTGTTGTTGTTTTATTGTTTCTTCACCCTTGCTTAAGAACCTTGCACTTGCTATAAACTCTTGCATTTGAAAACCTCACTCTTTCTCTAAAAGCTTGCACTTGATTGAAAACCTCTCCCTTGACTTAATCCCATGCATTTGCTTTTAGCATTTTCTCTGAACTTGTGTACTTGACCTAAACTCTTGAATTTGTGTTTTTTTCATCATAAATGTCATTTGTCATCATGTTTTGTGTCATTTTGTGTTGCTTTACATGTTCAAAGTGAAACCCTAATATCATGGGTTAAAATGGTTTCAGGTGGGCCTCAAACCAGTGTAGCTGAGGGGGATATGTCCTTGACACCAATTTGATCTAATTACCTATTTTGGTGCCATGGAGAGAGACTTTCTAGATGCAATTGGACTCCATTAATCTATTACATGCCTCCCATTCAGACTCACATAGTGATTATGGTTGTGCTCATGGAGTGATGGAATTCAAAGACATCCTCATTTCATTTTCCTAAAGGAGAGGTGATTGTTACCCTTGAGGATGTGTGGAGGATAGTCCTCCTTCCTATTCATGATGAGTTTGTTACATGTCATGTTCAACATTGTACCCATTCCATGCAATGTGTGCTAGGTGTTATACACTTGGAGGTGCATTAGTCGGAGATTGATCTGTTTGTGCTTTCTGGTAGTGCAGATCCTATTTCGCTTGTCCTATGTGATTTGATTTTAGGACTAGTTGTTCCTAATAGGAGAGGTTGTGTAATGTCCCTATTTTTGTGAGCATCAAAGTTTGATGGGTTAGCCTATTACTTGGACCCTTGTAGGATAATATGTTTGGATAGAGGGTCTTGGTGGCAGTTAATGGAGGATGTTGCCACTCCATTTCTTCAGTTCAGTATTTGGTTCAGTTCCAAGCCTTTGTAGATCAGTGTTTGACTTAGTTTGAGGGACTTACTATTTATAATAAGTCAATTTGGAAGTGATGTTATTTTTAATCAGGGCACTTAGACACATGGGGGTTTTATAGTGTTGACCCAGCTTCAGATGAAACGTCAAAATACTAAATATTGAGGGAGTTATTAATATTTAAGTGGTTAAGCTATATTTAATTATTTAAAAGGATATTATAAAGTAATATTTTAACTTTATAAAAGTGAGCCACTTAAATTTAATAAAGTGAGATTATAATTTATTTTTTCTAAATGGTATGCCCAAGTTGAGAGATTAATTTGAAAAGGGGTATCAAACATTAAAATACATTTTAAATGTATTAAAATGGATCTCATTGGAAATCGTGCCTCTTTGATGAAATATAAGAAGCGAATAGCAAGTCGACCTCATTCATGTATTGCTCATTTGACATTTTTTTCTTCTGGCTTCTTTGAAGCTTGTGCCTGAGACAAGGGTTTCAACATTTTTCACCATTGGAGAGGGGCAATTCTTCAGTGTTCTGCAATCTTGAAGCTATGAAAGACCAGTTGAATCATTGCTTCAGAGAGGGCTTCATTCAAGAGTTCTATTTGTGCTTCATTGGATTTATAGAGAGATTAAAAAACAAGGGTTTCATCATCAAAGGATTGTTTTTGGGTATGAATGCTTTCATTGTAATTTCATGACAATTCTGAAATAATATTAGAATTTTGTTTCTGCATTTCTTGTTCTGTAAGTTTTATGCATTATCTGGTAAAACTTCAAACCAACAGTTGTAAGTTTAGCTTATGGAGAACCATGGGTTTTCATAGTGGTATCAAAGCGGTTTCCTACCATCCTATTGGGGAAATGATTGCATTTGTGGAAGGCCTAATATTTCAATTGCAGATTTGAAAGTTATTCTCAGATAGTTTATTGGTTCAATTTATTGAAAGGAACCATTGAAATTTATGAGCAAATATTTCATGTTATCAAATTCAGTTTGGTGAATGATTTTCTTATTTGCAAATTTTGATAATAGTTGCAAATATTTACAAAAGAAGAAGAAGAAAAGAATCGATTTATTTTGGGAAATCAATTTACTCTTGCTAAAATTTTATTTTTTCTGGGAATCATATTCTAGCTGAGATAAAACTCAGATTTGTACGTAATAAAAAATCTTCTTTGGGAAAGCATTCAATATCAAGGGAACTCTAGTTTTGTTGTCTTTATTGGTAAATACAAAATTAAATCTGAAGGGTGCAACAAAATAAGGAAAAGCTTGATTTATTGAAGACATGTGAATCATTCTTTGGCATCTTTACTTAAGTTATTAGGCCTCCAAATATTTCAATGCTCAAAATTTGATTATATTCAGGTCCTGCGTGCATGAGATAAAGATTGGATATCGTAACTTTATTGGGGATTCATATTTGAATATATCGATAGCACCATGAATAGAATCTCAAGCATATATAGAAGGTCGATAAGATATATTTGGAGGATGTCATCTGAGAATTCATGGAGAAATTGAAGAGGTGATGGGATAGATAGGAACTTATGCTGAAGATTTAATAAATTAGAGGATCCAAACAAGACAAAGGGAGTTGACTCAGTGTATAAGACAAACATTGCTAAGCCAAATCAGATTAGAGGAAGGATGACTTTGGCGTATATGCCTTGAGGGAGATCACACAAAAAAATTCATGGATTATATCAGGCCTTATACTATAGTTATTTTATATTACCCTTGAATCAATATTACATCTTGTCTCTTCTTTTAGGAGGTGTGATTAAGTGAAAAACAATGATTTTGTCTTATTCAATCCCAGTCATCATAATCGGCCAAGACTTGGATGGTTGTGTGGACACCTTGAATAATTTGCTTGAAATAATTTTCCATGCCAACATTTCCTTATTCTCATTCCAGCACTACAAGACAAATAAGGTAGAAAGATAAGTCATGGCCTAGATCGCATCCATCAAGGAGGTCGCTAAAGACAAATTGGAGACTATCGGTTGCATTGAAGACATACTAGAAGAAACTATTGAATTGGAGGAAATGAATCATGGCAACATCACAGTTTAGGAACAACCTCTAGAGTTCAGGAAAGGGTGTGTTTGTTGATAGGAAGACTCAAACTAATTAGGGATGAGACACTGAGTCTCAGTATCTGGCATGTGCTCCAAATCAGGTTTCATCATTTAATGTATTTGTTATCTGTTGTAATGGCATCATTTGTAGAATTGACTACCTCATAGAAGGGGTGATTAGCTTAGTCTTTGAAGGTGATTTTGTAGTCAAATTTCATGTTAAAGTAGTCACTATTGGTTGCATTGTCAAAACTTTGATTCCTCATTTCTAGCATTATAATTGCAATCTGCCTAAGAATAATCAGTGTATAATAGTTGTATTCAGATTACAAGATTCCTTTTTGGCAATACTAAGAAGACTGCATTCAATCTGTTTGCTAAAATGTCTTAGTGTTGTAGCTAATCATTTTCATTAGCTCAATTGTCATATTGCATTGGAAATACAAAAAATTAGTAATACTCAACATTGCATATTAGAAGCCTTCGATTTCCTCATAGCCATCATACGCATTCAAAATACAAAAAGGATCGCAAACAGTAGGTGGGCGGTTATAAGCAAAGTGTTTGACGAAATGTTAATCCATTCAAATTGGGTTTTGGGACAAAATGATGGTTTTAGTATAAATAAAGTCTATGCAGGAAATCATGGTGGAACTCATGCAGGTCATTCAGAACTATGACAAGAGTATGACTAGCTTTCTACAACATCCAGAAATATTGGGTCCTTTGTTTGCAAAGGAAAAGAAAGCAAACACTAATGCAAATAACCCTATCAGGACAAAGGATGAGTAGGTGCAAGAAAGGAAGGTGAGATTTGAAGAGAAAGTGACCCATAACAGCTCTAATTTTCATGATAGTAGTGATGAAATTTTACATCAGCATGAGACAACAGTGACTACACATGTGCAAGATACTACTATTGAGTTGTTACATGAAAGTACTCAGGAATTGGGTACTAATGATGCATTGTATGTTGTGGATTCATGTCATGATGAGTTTGATTTCTCAAATCAGACCTTAGAGAACAAGTTTGAAGATTCATGTGTTGGCATGGAATCCCAAGATCATGAGTTGGATGGTGATATAGTTACATTGGAAGTGGAAGCATGTGAAGATATTGTCACATTAGCAGCTTCTAACTTGCCAGTTGAGACTTCTGATGAGGTGCTTAGTAGAAGTAACTTGGATTTTGATGTGTGCATTGATGATAGCACACATGCTTCTATTGATCATGAGGTGAGCGATGTGGATACAACCTCATATCACAGTGCAAATTTTGGGTCAAAACACTTGCATAGGAATCTAGCAGAGGATGGAGATAGTTGTTTTGATACAGACACTTTCAGATGTTCATATCTCCATAGTATGGATGGATGTGTGTATAGGTTGCATTGGGATCCAGGTGGTGATGGAGTTAGTGTTGCATTTTGGATGGGTCCCATGGGTTTACTTCACCATTTTCAGCATGGTGAAGTTGAGATCAGTTTTGCACAAAGGAATTCAGAGGGTATTAGACATGGAAAACATCCATTATAGGTTTGGGGTCCAAGGATATCTTGCATAGTTGTGCTTATGCTGGTGCTACAAGAGTTAGTTAGAGATGTGTGGGACATTTCATAGTTCTTCTTTTGGGCCTTCCAAGGAGTGGAGTTTCTTTGTAGTCATGATTGCTTGGGGACAAGCAATTTTAGGGAGGGCGGACTGTAATGTCCCCATTTTTCATGAGCATCAAATTTTGATGGGTTAGCCTATTACTTTGACACTTGTAGGCTATTATGTTTTGATAGAGGGTCTTAGTGGCAGTTAATGGAGGTTGTTGTCACTCCATTTCTTCAATTCAATATTTGGTTCAATTATGAGCCTTTGTAGATTAGTGCTTGGCTTAGTTTGAGGGCCTTACTATTTCTAGTAAGTTAATCTAGTAGTGATGCTATTTTTAGTCAAGGAACTTGGACACATTGGGGTTTTACAATGTTGACCTCAGCTTCAAACAGCATGTCAAAATACTGAATATTGAGGGATTTATTAATATTTAAGTGGTTAAGTTATATTTAATTATTTAAAAGGATATTATAAAGTTAAATTTTACCTTTATAAAAGTGAGCCACTTAAATTTAATAAAGTGAGATTATAATAATTTTTCTAAATGGTACGCCCAAGTTGAAAGATTAATTTGAAAAGGGGTATCAAACATTAATCTCATTGGAAATCGTGCCTCTTTGAGGAAATATAAAAAGCAAAGAGCAAGTCAACCTCATTCATGTATTGATCATTTGACATTCTTTTCTTCTAGATTCTTTGAAGTTTGTCCTTGAGAAAAGGGTTTCAACATTTTTCACCATTGGAGAGCGGTAATTCTTCAGTGTTCTGCAATCTTGAAGCTATGAAAGACTAGTTGAATCATTGCTTCAGAGAGGGCTTCATTCAAGAGTTCTATTTGTGCTTCATTGGATTTACAGAGAGATTCAAAAATAAGGGTTTCATCATCAGAGAATAGTTTTCGGGTATGAATCTTTTCATTGTAATTTCATGAAAATTTTGAAATAATATTACAATTGTGTTTTTGCATTTCTTGTTCAATAAGTTTTATGCATTATCTAGTAAAAATTCAAACCAACGGTTGTAAATTTAACTCAAGGAGAACCAAAGGTTTTCACAGGTTGGAAGATTCCTATGGGTTGGGGCATATGCATTGAGAGTATGCTCAAACATCAGATGAGGTATGCTTGGGGTGTGTGTCTTCTCACTCATCTTTATAGAGATATACACGAGGTTGTGTATTGGGGCGAGAAATCTATTTTTGTTGGTGTTTCTCTTTTACATGTTTGGGCCTATCAGCACATTGTAGTTGCTCGACCTGACGGGATATAGGATTGTTCTCTTGATGATCCATACTCGTATTGTTATGGAGATTTCATGCACTATAGCTCGCCCGAGGATCTTCTCTATTGGCATCATTTTTTCGATGAGATGCCAGGTTTTGTGTGGAGACCTTATATGGGTTGTGAGGCATGGTCGGAGGATTCAGAGCACCTTTTTTAATATCGATGGACTCGATGGTTCATTGTTCATTCTTATTCTATGCTAGAGTATTACTTATCAGATAGAGTATGTCATCAATTCAAAGAGAGATGTGATTGGGTTCCTGATGCTTATGAGGCTCAGTTCGGTTGGACCACTAGGTAGGTTCGTGTATGGGGTCTCTAGGAAGATATAGATATTGTTATTGTTGAGTTCAGATCACTTGCCCCAGTTGGTTAAGTTTGGCCGGTTGATTTAGTAGATCTAGGTACTACTCTTGATTATGATTAGTGATGGGCATGGTGTAGGCCATTGTGGTGCAGGAGCACCTTTGATACAATTTTGGGTTATATTGTGAAACTTTCATTTTTTAATTTTTTTTGTCTTGATTGATGTAAATAAGGTCATATATGACCATTTGGGATAATTTGGATCCATTTTGGTGTGTTTAGGGTATTTTTTTCAAAAGTTGTAAAAATTGTAAAAGTTGCTCAAAAGGTTGTCAAGCAACTTGTCAAAAAGTGTCATTTAGGTGTTTTGTTAATAAAATAATTAAAAGGTGGTTGAAAATAGTTAGTTTTGGTTTTAAATGTATAATTACACCCTCCAAAACTCTAATTGGGGGTTGGAGACATTATTTTTGGAGGTTGATAAATGGAAACCTCCATTTTGTGTGTATTTTCTAATTTTTACTTTGTTTTCAAGTTGAAGATGTGAATTGTATAGTCTGGTATGGCCCCATATCAATGAATATAATATATGGATGCAAATATATTTGTTTCTAGTTTACAATTATTTTTTTCTCATTGAATTTTATTGAGTTTTGTGGGAGATATGAATATTTTTGTGAGATTGCCCTATTCTAACAATATTTTCTAGAATTTACAGTCTGAAAAACATTATGGTACGGATTGTACAGTGAATATTTTGATCTTAAACCAATTGGATTTTTTTTTCATGTGAATATAATTTCATTTTCTTCAAGTATCATCAAATTTCATTAATATTTGAATAAGTTATGACCATTTTTGTGAGGGCAGGTCTGAACCCTGCCTAGGGTTTGTAGTTTTCGGGAAAATGCAATGACTTTCTTTTCCACTGTTGGATCTTCATAAAAATTGGAAGAAAATTCTATAATTATGTTATCTTCAATCTCACTCAAGATATTGGATTTATTATTTGTTTTCTGAAATTTATTAATGAAAGTTCATTGCATTGAATTGTGGGTCGCCATCACAATGTTTCCAATGTGATCTAGAAAGCACTTAATCATTGTTTGAGATGAATCGATTTATGAAAGTTGTCAAGTGAATAAAGTTTGTTGCATTTTTTTAATTGTTTCAATTGTGTCAATTTGTGCTAAGTGAATGTTCCTCTGCATCAAATTGGTATTAGATCTCAAAAGGTATGGGCTAGTGGTTTTGTGGTTGTGTGTAGGTTGGTGG
This sequence comes from Sequoiadendron giganteum, assembly GCA_007115665.2. Lineage (NCBI taxonomy): Eukaryota > Viridiplantae > Streptophyta > Pinopsida > Cupressales > Cupressaceae > Sequoiadendron > Sequoiadendron giganteum. Next base: position 422,151,101 of record CM021102.1, on the reverse strand, counting down.
CCAAAAGACTAGGTAGAGGAAAATTGGAGACACCTAGGTGAGGCAAGATTGAAGTGAAGTGGAAGCAAGGAGGGACTTGCCTGTGAAGATGGATTTTTTGAGAAGATTGGAAAGATGTTTGCAAGAGGAGGATTCACAAAGGAAGAAGAAACAAGAAGAGAGGAAAAGAAAAGAGGACAAGGCACAACAAAAGAAGAAGCCTCAAGAATTTAGGCAAGCACTAGAGGAACTCAATAACAAAATAGAAAGACAAGAGATTGAGTTGAAGAAGTTGTATAGGCAAGATACAAGTTGTAATTTGACATTAAAGAAGAGATTTGGGTGTCCCATCAAAAAGATTATTCAAAGAAGGAAAAGACAAGCAAGGACAACAACAAATGAGGCAAAGGTAAAGTTTGTTGAGAAAAGTAAGTTACACGTTGAGATGCATTCGACTCCATTTGTGTTTGAAGATGAACCAATTTCTTTATTTACTAATGAACCAGTAGAAGGGCATATTGATGTTGAGATTAATGATATGGTTGTCCTTGGTAATCAAGTAGTTGATGAACAAGTAGAGGAGGTTGTTGATGTTCTTGATAAAGTTGGTACTGATACTCCAGATGTTGTTGATAATAAGGTTGTTAATAAATATGTTTCAGATTTGTTTTCTAATGAGGTGTATGCAGATTTTCAAGAATATGATGCAGGTTGTGGTTATGGTGAAAACGTTGTTATATGGTACTCTAATGATGAGAATGAAGATATAGTTGATGCTACACTGCGGTATATACACAAGTGGACTTTGGAACATGAAAATTGAGAGGTTGCTGGAGAAAATATGGTATAAGAAGAAGAGGAAGAAGGAAAAATTGCAAAGGAATTGGAAGACAAGAAATAAGATTCCTATTTGAGATGGAACTCAAATCTTTTCTCTCTAGGGAGTATGGTGCAGGAGCACCTTTGATGCAATTTTGGGTTATTTTGTGAAACTTTGGTTTTTGATTTGGTTTCTCTTGATTGATGTAAATAAGGTAATTTATGACCATTTGAGATAATTTGGATCCCGTTTCGTGTGTTTAGGGTATTTTGGTCAAAAGTTGCAAAAATTGTAAAAGTTGCTCAAAAGGTTGTCAAACAACTTGTCAAAAAGTGTCATTTAGGTGTTTTGTTAATAAAATAATAAAAATGTGGTTTAAAATAGTTAGTTTTGGCTGGAAATGTATAATTACACCCTCCAAATTTCGAATTGGGGGTTGGAGACATTTTTTTTGGAGGTTGATGAATGGAAACCTCCATTTTGTGTGTATTTTCTGATTTTTACTTTGTTTTCAGGTTGAACTTGTGCATTGTTTAGCCTGGTATGGAATCATATCAATGAATATAATATATGGATGGGAAAATATTTGTTTCCATTTTACAATTATTTTTGTCTCATTAAATTTTATTAAGTTTTGTGGGAGATATGACTATTTTGGTGAGACTACCCTATTCTAACTATATTTTCCAAAATTTATAGTCTGAAAAAACATTATGGTGTGGATTGTACAGTGAATATTTTTTGAAACCAAATTTTTTTTTCCATGTTAATCTACTTTCATTTGCTTCAAGTCTCATCAAATTCCATTAAGATTTGAATAAGTTATGACCATTTTTGTGAGGGAAGATCTGAACCCTCCCTAGGGTTTGCAGTTTTGGGGAAAATGCAATAACTTTCTTTTCTAGCATTGGATCTTCATAAAAATTGGAAGAAAAGTCTATAATTATGTTATATTCAATCTCACCAAAGAGATTGGATTAATTATTTGTTTTGTGAAATTTATTAATGACAATTCGTTACATTGAATTGTGGGTTGTCATGGCATTGTTTTCAATGTGATCTAGAAAGCACTTAATCATTGTTTGAGATGAATCGGTTTATGAAATTTGTCAAGTGAATCAAGTTTGTTGCATTTTTTTAATTTTTGGTGATGGATAATTGTTTCAATTGTGTCAAGTTGTGCTAAGTGAAGGTTCCTTTGCATCACATTGAGGTTCGCAGATCCCAAGGGTGATCCCGCTTTGGGAAGAGCAGGTATTACAGGTCATTATGGGGAGAAACAACACATTGAGGTTCTTACAAAGCAATTGGATAGGGACTGACATGATTGGGTATAGGGTGATTAGGATGAGCACATGCCTCAAGCATAGGTTCATGGAAAGGTTTTGGATCCTCCTCCACCACTTAGGGATGTAGATATATTGTTAGCTCATATGACCATTGCCAGAGATGCAAAGATAGTGATGTGACGGGCTGTAGAGGCTCAAGTAGATATTTTGAGGGCCAAGTGAGATAGTGAGGGCAGTCGACAACATGCTACAAAGGATCAAGTACAATTTCTTACTGCGAAGAGAGATACTCTCAGAGTAAAGCGTGATAATTTTAGAGCAGAGCGGGAACTGTTTCTATAGATGTCCACCTATTATCAAACCTTGTATGATGCTATTGTTCCTAGGACTCCTCAGTGTCCATGGTTCAAAGAGCCTAGTGCTTTGACAGATGGCAGCGGTGGTGATGGTGTAGGGGTAGGTGATTAATCTATGAGATAGCTAGATCATTTTGGTGGTCCATAGGGTTCTTTCCTTCTTGTTGAGGTCTTTCTTTTTGTACTTGATCTTTATGCTATTCATTGTTCAGAGGCATATTTGTAAACATGTGTTTTGTATATATATTCATCGGCTCGGTCAAGGCATCGTATATATGTTATGATTTTATATTACCCTATCACACCTATTTCATTGATGATTATGTACTTATGGTATTTCCCTTTTGATGATGATGATATATATATGAGATATACCTTCTTTGATTCAACTTCATTTTATGCTTCATAGATGATGATATATGATGCTGTATGTTTATATATGTTTTTGTAGTTTTTTGATGTATGAATTTGATGTGGATGGATGAATCATACCTTGTATCATATGATGTTTTATTATGGATTATCAATATACCATCATGATATATGATGTTTATGTGGTGTTTGATATCTGATGGATGAATGCCCCATGCATGGTACATGATGTTTTTATTGGTTTATTATCATCATGATATGTACTGATGACATTGTGGATGCAGGATGGATATGGTACTAATATATTTGTGATGCAGGATGGATGTTAGTTAGAAGAAATATTTGATGATAGATAGAAATGTGATGTTGTTAGTAGTGATGAGTTGTTTTTGCTTTGCTTGGATACTTCACAGTTTTTTAACAATCCTATTTGATGTAGCAAACATATACAATGCACTAGGGTATTAATAACCAAGGTGACTTTGTATCCATTGTGTGGAATTTGAATTCACAAAAAAAGAATATTTTTTCTCATACCAGACATACAAAAACATTGTTTAAATTATATAGTTGGGCTGTGTTGAAAACAATTTGGACCAGTCACACAAAGAGGTATAGAACACCTACTATGCAACTGCATGAGGATTCGTTTCAACACAAATTTCATATACTCAATAAAGCAAGTATTCACCATGGTAGTATTACAAAATATCTTACAAACAAAAAATCGAAATGACACTCAATTACCCCCATTCCTTATTCTCTAATTCCTTAAGGAAATCCTCGAGAGATCTTGGGAATGAGTCAATAAAATAAATCATAAAAATAAGACTCCAAAAAGATTAAAACAAAGTTGCAGTATCACTTGCCATATATGTTTGAGGTTTCAAGACTATTATCTATTGTTGATCATGTCTATCGTAGGAATGGATCCATTAAGGCATATCTCAGGATGTTGTTGGCTGAATCGCCAAAAGATAGGTAGTTGATACTTTGGCTTTATTTTAGTCTATTTTGTAATCAAAGATTTCTTATTGTTTTTCTTGAAAGTTCTAGCTTTGATGTTTGCTCTGTTTTTTTGTATATTTTGTCTATGGGTGAATGTGACGATTTGTTTATTATGGATGAATCTTTATTCCAGATTGTGATGACAAGATAAATCTTTTTTTTTTTCTAAGTTTTTATGATGTTGTTTTTGTTGTTTTCATGGGACTAAGGCCTCGTGGGATCATCAAGATAAGCCTTGCCTATGTTGTACATGAAGAGGCACGTAGTTCACTTGTTTTGAATATTTTTAACCTTTTTTTGTTTTTTGAATATTTTTGGATTTTGTATTTTTTGACTAAGTTGAAATAAAGCATGATGGAAACCTAAGGGGACTGACCTAGGGTCTCTGGGGCTAATAATCCTTGCATACGTTGTACACCCAGAGACCACATAGTTCGGCCATTTGAATCAAATAATAAGTTTTTTTTGGATAAACAACATTCATAAATTGGATTGATAGTCCACTTATGTGTCTAGAGGATATGTTGTTGGAAAGCTTAGCAGAGACCACATAGTTCGGCCATTTGACTCAAAGAATAAGTTGTTTTTCGATAAACAACATTGATAACTTGGATTGATAGTCCACTTATGTGTCTAGAGGATATGTTGTTGGAAAGCTGACTTGTACTATCTATGAGTCCCAAGTAATTGTTGATATCTTAGACTGTTTAAGTGAAGGAATAATCCAATGATGTTTTGTTTATGATGTTTTCACATGTTTTTTATTTTTGTTGCTTTTTGATTTTTTTGATTTTGTTATTTTATGACCATCCTAGGACACTAAAAGATCTAACTCATGACCAACTTCAAGAATTTTCCCCCAATTGGAGATAAAAGTGGCTTTCCTTAGTCAGTGACAAGCCATGGTTGGATACATTTTTTTTATGAAATGGATGTGTGGATTTTGTGGATAGTATTGATAGATAATGATGCAAGTTTTTTTCAAACATAGCACCTATTTTCCAGGTTTTCACTACGGTACCTATTCTAGAAGCCCCACAAATTGGTTTTCATGCAAAGAACATTTTTTTTCTTTACTGTTTTCTTTGCTTCTTTTTTTTTTGTATTTTTTGTTCCTTTTTTTCTTTTTTTTTTGGATTTTTACCCTTTTTATTGGGGTTTTCTTTCTGATCTTTTTTATTTTATTTTTATTTTTACCCTCTTTCCCAGGGTTTTGCTTTTTGATCTTTTTTATTTTTTTAGATTTTTACCCTCTTGCCTGGGGTATAAGATGTTGAAAACTTGGATTGATATTTCACTTTGTTTTTCTAAAGGATATGTTGTGGAAAAGCTTACTTAACTATCTACAAGTCCCAAGTAATTGTTGATATCTTAGAATTTTTGTGTGGAGGAATAATCCACGTTGTTGGCATCTTTGAAGGTTACCTTGATACTGTGTTGGTGGTACACCTTGTTGTTGGAACAAAATGTTTTGAAGGTTACCCTGGTGATGTGTTAGCAAGATACCTTGTTGTTGGGATGAATTGTTTATTGGGAAGGGTACCATGTGGCACACTTTGTTGTTGGTACAAACTATTTTGAAGGTTACCCTGATAGCGCATTAGCAGGATACCTTGTTGTTTCAAATGAATTGTTTTAAAGGTTACCCTGATAGTGCGTTGGTGGTATAAATTTTTGTTGGGGTGAATCAGGAAGGGTACCATGTGGTACACCTTGTTGTTTGGACAATTCCTAGATCATAATGTGAGCTTAGAAGGCATAGATCAAGATTTATTCTAAAGCAAGATGTAAGTTCTTGCCCCTAGTGTCTAGCAGTGTAGGTAATGTGTTATCTTGTGATAGGATAACATGTTTGGATAGAGTATGCCCCTTTGGACACTGTCGCATGGCTCAAATAACACTAGATAGGATAGGTTCAATGATAGTGACCCATGTCAAGATAATTTCCATAAGCAAGTGTAAAGTGTAAACCAAGCATTTGTCAAGATCAAGATATGTTGGACTGGGATAAAAATGGATTGGATTTATTATGGATCAGCTAAGATGCTTCCCCCTGAAATGCCACATGTAGATTCTTGATTCTACACATGATGCCTATTTTCCAGGTTTTCATCATGGTACTTATCCAAAGCGCCACCATATTGGTTTTCATTTGAGGACATTTTTTCTCTTTGACTATTTTCTTGATTTTTCTCATGTCACACAAGATGCCTGTTTACTAGTGTTTCATCATGGTGACAATTTTTTTGCTCATGTTTCAACCACCTAATGGTGTTGATGTAGATGCTCCTAGTGTTGATATGGCTATTGTTGCTATCATGACGTGCCAATGATATCTTGCTTGGAGGAATTTTTTTCCTAGGATACAGGCGTTTGAATGTAACACTTGATAATTCTTATCTTCCTTGTCGATACTGGAGTTAACTTTACCTTGATGTGTGCATCATGATAGAGTGTCATTAGAATCCTTTTGAGAAAGAGTTGTTTCCATCACATGGTTAATGTGAGATTTGAATATATTAGATGGTGAAATGTATTGAGGGATATGATATTTAGATGGATTGGTTGACAGTTTGGAACCTTTTATTTTCCAAACTTGGGATGATGAGAAATGATGGGTGGATATGATGATTCGATTGGGACCAACGTCTTGATATACCTTGTAGGTCACTCTTGAAGCTTGTTCTTGTATTGCAAGAAATTTTTGATGGATGAACTTACCTTTTTTATTCTTCCCCATATTTTCTTTGACTAGTGGAGTTTGATAGGGATAATTTTCTTGCTTTTTCTTTTGTATCCATTTGAATCTTTCTTGTCCATTTTGTTTCCCTTTTTTTTTACTTGTTTCGTTCTTGGGTATAGCTTTTTCTCTTATTGTTTGGCCCAATGAGAGGGTGGGAAAATATGTGGATGATGATTCATGATATGGATATTTGTACCATTGGTAGCAATTTCATCATAACGACTCTTCATGCTCTCTATGTCGATGCTTGCATTAGATAAAGTTGTAGAACAGTTTAGATAACTAAGAGGGGAGGTGAATCAATTATTATAAAACAATTTTCTTATCCTTAATTAATTCAAAATAAAATAAAATCAATCAGATAGAAATTAAACTGATATGAATATGAAAGCACTTAACAACACCATGCATAAGGAACACAAAATTTATCTGGAAACCCAAAATGGGAAAAACCATAGAGAATGCTGATTCTCAATTATAAAACAACGGTTAAGGTGATTTTTACAAGGGTTCATTGCAGGGTGGCTCACTACCGGTTGGGCTCATTGATTGGCTATTATAGCCAAAGATACAAAAAGGCTCACTACCAAACTAGAGAGGCTCACTACCTACAAAATGTTGGACTCAAGGGAACACTTAGAGGGGGGGATGAATCAGTGTTCAACAATTATTCAAACTCCATTCATTCAAAGCATGAAACCATTTCACCATTGTATAAAAGAAAAATGTATGTATTCAAAGTAAGTGTAGACATCTAAATTTGATCACTTCCATATGATCAAAATCGTCTACTCTGTTCATCTATTTCATTAATATTAAATAATTTATTTAATCATTATTTCATTTTCTACCTAAGGTTCCTAAAGTATGTAATTGAATAATTAAATATTTTACCTTACACCTTCTCTTCTCTAAATTAAATAAATAGGACAACTTATTTAATTTAGTCATTTGACCTATTTGGATTAAAACGAATTTTTAATCCCTCTTTTTCTCTCTCCTTGTCACATTCTCCATAATCCTCTTTTAATCTGGATTAAATTAATTGATCCATGATTAGGATGTGCACCACTTAATCAAGATTAGTGTCACATCTTCCATAATCTCCCACTTTCCTCTAAATCTCTCATTAATTATCCTAATCTTGTGTTTGCACAACCTTAATCAAGGTCATTAACCTAATCAGTACCTTGGTGAACTCTTCCCATCCCCCAAGGAATTTTTAATTCCTTTTTATCCTCCCAAGGTTTACCCTATCCCCATGCAAGTTCTAGAAGACTTGACTTGTCACTTTATATGTGTCAAGGACTTCTAGAACCTTGGACTTGTCACATCATTCACATGTGGAAAATCCCCACCTTTTTGGAAACCCTCTTTTATCCACTAGATTCTTCCAATCATTGTAAATTTTTAATTCACTTTTAGTCCTTCAAGGAATCTTCTCATCCCCCAAGGTACCTACAAGGTACTCGTCCTTTCTCCACCTCATGTACCTCTCTTCCACCTCACTCCCACATCATCTCACCCTAGGCCATCTCACATTCCACATGTCAAGATGTGAGGGCTTGTGAGTCCTCAACTCACCATAGCCCTTCATCTTGGCTTTGTTGGATCAATCTCAACTGTTGAATTCTCTAGAGAATTCAAATTATCCTATAAATACCCCCTCATTTCTCTCATTTTGGGATGAAGTCTTTTGCTACCAAACTCTTGCCAAATTATCATTTGCAACATTTTAGCATCTCCATAGCATTTTTCATCAATCCATTTTGCATCTTGCATCCATTTAACTCCATAGCCATCCAAGGAGCACGCAAGACATCCAAAGATCAAGGGCCAACTAAGGAAGAAGCAACATGAAGGTATAATCAAGCTCAATCTATTTCATCTTGCTTTCATTTTATCAATTCCTTAGGCTAATCATTGAGGTGTCCTCTTTTGTGTTATTTCCTTTTATTGCATCATTAATTATTTAGCACCTCACATTAGGACATAGCATTTTAGGAGATCACATTTCTAGCACGCCTGGTGAGACCCACAAATGGGTCTTTTTGTTTTGCGTTTGTTGTTGAATAGTTGTTTGCAGGTTCAAGTCGCAGAGGGGCAGATTTGCCCCATAGAGGGGTGAACTTGCCCTCCAATCTGCTGCAGAGGGGCGGCTTTTCCCACTTGGTTCAGCGTTTTCAGACTTTTTCTGTAGAGGGGTGGATTTGCCCACCTAGTTCACCGTTTTCTTATTGTTTTCTGTAGAGGGGCGGATTTACCCACCTGGTTCAGCGTTTTTTGACTTTTTTTGCAGAGGGGTGGTTTTGCCCACCCAGTTCAGTGTTTTCTAACTTTTTCTACAGAGGAGCGGATTTTCCCACCTAGTTCAACATTTTCTGACTTTTCTACAAAGGGGCGGATTTTCCCACCCGGTTCAGTGTTTTCTAACTTTTTCTATAGAGGGGCGGATTTGCGCACCCGATTCAGTGTTTCCTGACTTTTTCTGTAGAAGGGCGGATTTGCCCACTCGGTTCAATGTTTTCTGACTTTTTCTATAGAGGGGCGGATTTGCCGACCAGGTTCAGCATTTTTTGAATTTTTCTATAGAGGGGCGCATTTTCCCACCCGGTTCAGTGTTTTCTGAATTTTTTTGCAGAGGGGCAGATTTGCCCACCCAATTCAGTGTTTTCTGAATGAGGGGTGGATTTTCCCACCCGGTTCAACATTTTTTTACTTTTTCTGTAGAGGGGCAAATTTTCCCACCCGATTCAATGTTTTTTGACTTTTTTTGTAGAGGGGCGGATTTGCCCACCTAGTTCAACATTTTCTAACTGTTTTATGCAAAGGGGCGGATTTTCCCACCCGGTTCAACGTTTTCTAACTATTTTCTACAGAGGGGCGGATTTTCCCTCCTGTTCCAACATTTTTCACTGCAGAGGGGCGGATTTTCCCTATACAACACATTCGGGAAGGTAAAAAAGTTCCATTTTAGCTTCGTTTTTGCCTCTATTTTTTGTTGTTTGGAGTTCTAACCCTCTAACCCTATTTGTTGGTGGGTGAAGTCAGATTTCTTGCTAATACTTTGCAATATTTTGTTGAAATTCACAAAGGACAAGAAGAAAAAATAGCTAACATTTGATTGTAGGACCATCTATTTATTCGAATTTTAAAGTTTTCATTATTGTTTTATCTATGCACTTAGTATAATTAGGGGGAAGTAATACTTGTTGTTTGTTGTGTCTGTTTTTATTTGTGTTACCCTAAGGGGGCATTAGTTTTTTTTCACCTTCCCCTTGCACTTTGTGCAGACCGGGGGGGTAGTTGGAAAAGATTAGTGTCTTCTTCCTGGCGAGACCTACTTGGGGATTTCATCACCCCAAGGGACAATCCCAACCACGCGTACCAGTGAGGTATACAAAGGGGAAGAGTCAAAGTTGTACCCCAATCTAGTTGCGTCATAATTGGTGGAACGTCAAAGCTAGGGTGATACCTAGATAGACGTGAAGAGTTGGTCCGAGTCTTTCAGTATCTCGTTGGGGTTCCCGACTCATGCTTGTGATGGATTGTTGTTCACGGTTGTGCCTCATGTACCGAGCATATATCGAGGACTCCCTAAAAACCTTGTGCATCCTAGAGTAAGACCTTTGCTGGCCATACCCCTTAACACTAATCATAGGATTGTGCTTGTTCAAAGTGTCATTTTGTAAAAAACCAGTAAATCTTGATAAGTCAGCCTCATTGAGTACTTTCAAAGTCCTTGCCATAATCTCATCATTCAAACCAAGTCATTATTTTTCTGCAGAGGGGCGAACTTTCCCCCCTGTTCTGACATTTTCCATTGCAGAGGGGCGAACTTGCCCCCCTGTTCTGACATTTTCCATTGTAGAGGGGCGAACTTCCCCCCTTGTTCTGACATTTTCCACTGTAGAGGGGCGGATTTGGCCCCTTGTTTCAACATTTTTCACTACAGAAGGGCGAATACGCCCTCCTAATCCACTCTTTGAGTGCAGAAGTGCGGATACGCCCTCCTGAATGGATAGTTTCATCCATTCGACCCTTCCAAGCCTCTGTTTAACCATCCTGAGTCTCTATTTGACCATCCTAAACATTCATTTAACCAATCCAAACATCCATTTGTCCATTTTGAATGTCGGATCACCCATTTCCGGTGGTCGTTTCTCTGTTCGAAGCATCCATCAACATTTTCTAAAAGTCACTGTTTCATCAACCAAAAACACATAGGTGCTTCTTAGAACATCATTGCAGTCAATATCTATCATCAAATCATCTAGACTTCATTTTGAAGGTTTTGACTTTTATTCTGAAACTTCCGGAGGCCATAACTTTTGACTCGGATGTGGGTTTTGGCTGAAATTTTATGGGTGGTTGCATTATGAGGTGGCATGTGGATTTAAGTTGGTTGGTCCCTTTTTCAGCATATTCTTGAAACCTCAAAGTTTTATCTTGACCCTCAAAATCACAATTTAGTGTTTTTTTTTTCGATTTTTGAAAAATCATTTTCGTTAATAACTCTGAATGCATGTCTCAAATTTGGGATGTTAGTTGGCAATTCATCCTATCTTAGTATTGGGTATTTTTTGTAAAAAACTTGGACTCTCAAATGTATTCCTATGAAGTTTTTCTAAAATGGCAAAATTTGACAATTTTTGAAAACTGCCAAATCTGGCAAAAATCTGATTGTCAACACCTTGCGTCCTCTAGTTAAAACCCATGATCTTGGTTTCAAATCAATTCTATTATATCCTCTGATCCAATTCCAATCTAAGCTCCAATCCAATTCTAATCTGAGTGTTAATCCCATCATCCTAATCTGAGCTTTTATTCAATCCCAATCTGAGCTTTCATCCAATCCCCATATGGGCTTCCAATCCATCCTAGTTCTCTATCCATCATCTATTCTTTACTTCTAATCTTTATCCAATATTTATCCCCCTCTCACATGACCAATAATAGTAGTCAAAGGGAATCCTAATTACGTTGATGACGATAACAAAAATCTTGTTGATCATGAAGATTGTTATATAGATCCCCTTGATGCTATCATTGCTAGCAAGATCTCTCCAATCGCCTCCCAAAATCCCACTACTTCTTTGAACTATCCCACCATACCTTCATTGGAATCTAATAATAGTCCTTATGCTACCCTTGACAAGGGATATCCAACATCCTCACCATCAACATATTCATCATGTCCTCCCTTTCAACCTCTATCCTACCCAACCTCCATATCCTCCTCTCCTTATCATCATCAACAATCCCAATACCTCTACCTTAATACCACATCTCAATATTCCCATCCTAATCCAACACCCACACCTTCCTATTAGAATCCCCCATCCCAATACTCCTCTTATCTTAATCCACCATCTCAATCTCCTTATCCTAATCCATCATCCATGTCATTCTATGCCAACTCACCATACATGTCTTCCTATGGTGGTCTACCACCTCAATATTCATGTTCTAATCCAACATCCACACCTTCCTATTACAATCCCCCATCCTAATATCATTACATTAATTCCACATCTCCCCATTCTAATCCTTCATCTACATCTTCCTGCTATCACTCATCATCCCAATCTTCCTAATCTTCCCAATCTAATCCCACATCTGCATCTTCCTACATCACTCCCCCTTTCACCGTATTATATCTTAATTCTCCATCTAAACATAACCCACCTCCAACCACTCCTAGTCCTCCATCTAATCCTCCAATACCTAACCCTAATCCTTCATCTCCTCCTAGTCCTATCCACTCATCTAATCATAATCCTCCATCTCCTCCTAGTTCTACATCTAATCCTTATCCACCCATCCACTCATCTAATCCTCCAATCCCTAACCCTAATCCTTCATCTCATCCTAGTCCTCCATCCATTCCCATCCCCTCATCTAACCTTAATCCACCAATTCCTAATCCTAATCCTCCATCTCCTCCTATTCCTCCATCCAATCCCATCCCCACATCTAATCCTAATCCTCCATCCATTCCCATCACTCTACCTAATCCTACATCCCTTCCAAATGTCTCCCAAGGACTCATGACAAAAGAGACACAATTCCCTCCCACTCTATCATGTACTATCACTAGTGATGAGGCCCTCCTCCATCCTATACCTATCCCTCCCATCACCATTCCTGACACTTTCCAAATGGTTAAGTTAGTCAAAACCCATCGAATCCATTAAATCCCCATCTTCTAGTACTAGATCCACCCAATCCATTGAAGACATCCAATCCCCTCCTCCCAGTTCTAATATTCAAAAACTTCAATCCCATGAGCTTCATGAATCCTCCATCCTCCTATCTCCCAAATTTGAGGAGTCCCTCCAACACTCTTCCATCATCATACGTCCCACACAAGATGAGTCATGCCAAGAGCTTGATCCAAAGAATACAAGCATATCCCCTCCTCCAAATCAAGATCCTTCCATCCCATCTACTCCATATCAAGAACATAGTCTTCCATCCATTTCACCTCATGATCCATATCCTCAACCAAGTCATGATCATGTCCTCCCGTCCACCCCATCTCAAGATCACACTATATCATCCAATCCATCCAAATATCCCCTTTGCATTCATGATCCAATCACTCCATCTCATGAGCCCTTATCATCCATTGCCATAAATCCAGATCCTATCATACTCCCTAATTCTTCTCCTGATCCCTTATCACTCATTCCTCCTAATGCTGATATCCCCTCATCTCCATCGCATGATCCTTCATCGCCATCTAGTCCTACCATCCCAATGCCACTTTTGTATCACCTTGGTCACATTACACTTATCCATGGTGGCCTTCTTATAGAAGAAAACAACACGTATGCACCACCCTACCTCTTCCACCTACTAATGCACTCGCATCATGCTTCCAACAGAATAAGCATCCTACCCTAGATCATATGCTCAAGAACATGAACTATCAAGGAAAAGGTTTAGGCCTTCATGAGCAAGGTACTTTAGAGCCCATCCAAGTCAAAGAACGTACAAGCACACATGATCTTGGATATGTCTCCCAAAACTCACACTCTAAAGATGTTGGTACACCCTCTGTACATCCTAAACAATCATCTTCTAAAGGCACAAGAGGTACTTTCCATCGTTCTACCAATTCATTTGCCACCATCCCTCCCTCCTCCATCATATTACCTAAAAACAACCATCCATCTTCTTCCCTCATCCTCTCAATCCATTTTGGGTCCTTATGTCCCTCCATCCATAATTGCTCATCCTCCATCTACTATGGGTTCTTATATACCTCCATCAAACCCCACACATCATCCATATACACAATCTATTTTGGGTCCTTATATCCCAAACTCACCCCCTCCATCTTATCCTATTCATCCTTTTCTCCATCCATCACCTATCCCTAGTGCACAACATAAAAATCCTACCTTCATAACTCCTAATCAGGATGAACAAAGGCACCCCTCCATGCATGTTATCTTGCATCCTCCATCCACACATCCTCGTCCAATGTCTACTTCTATCACTCCATCCACGTCCTCTCCACATCATCCATTTCCCCATACCCATCCCATTGCTACTAAAAGAACTTTGGATGCCAAAGAAAACATATATAAATCCAAACATCCACATGAATCTATAGCTCCTCATGTCCATTCCAAAAGACATGTTGACAAAAAGAAAAATGAAATCCAAAATCCAAATCAATCCAAATGGCCACAAAGGCCCATCAAAGCAAAAATCAACACCATGTGGATCCCAAAGAAAAAAGAGACAATGCCTTCAAATGAAAAATCCATGACGACATCCAAAGTTGCTATTCCCAATGATCATAATTCACATCATCCATCTCCTAAATCTGTTTTGGGTCCTTAAGTCCTAAAATTCACTATCCCAACACCTCTAGTCTCGCCACATCCTCCATCCATCAACCATCCTCTCATTTCACATCCAGCACATGTGCCAATGTTGGTCCTGAACACCTTCCCCTATCACACATCCCCTCCGTTATTCCATCCATATACTTTCCAACACCCCATCTATTATCCCCCCTATCTCCCCCATCCAATCCCTTTGATTCATCCTCTTGCATACTCCATTTCTCCTACTAAGGTTGTACCAACACCCACTGGTCACTTTACACATGGGCTCTTATTACCTCATATGGAACTTGATGCTTCAGTCCTTCATCCATCTCCTTATCAACTATCCTCTAAATCCGCATATCCATACCCATATCTTTATCCATCTTCATCCACATCCTAGTCCAAAAAGACAGAAAAAAGAAAAAAGAAAAAAAAAGAAGAGAAAAACAAGAAAGCAAAAAAGAAAATAGTAAAGACAAAATCATTCATCCCATGGTAAAAACTTGGCAAACAAGTGCCTTGGATAAGTACCATGATGAAAACCTAGCAAACAGGCATCATGTGTAAATCCCCCATCTGATTTCCTTCCATAGTTGGGGAAAACTTCCACCTATGCATTCCTTTCCTCCATCTCCTACATTTGCCTATCTTCCACATCTTACCCATCATCTCCCATTCACATCCTAGTCCCTCCATCTTCCTTGTGATCTTGAAAGATAGGGGCATATATATATACATGCTTTGGACATCTATTGGCATATTTTCCCCTCATCCACTCTAATTTTCCTTATCCTCCCCATCTACTTTTCTGATCCATACTTATTATCTACATCCATCTACCTTCATCATCCATCCATCATGTCAACCCCCATATTTCTTCCACCCATCTTACTACCCCTCTTGCCTCGTCACGCATGACACATCTAGAGTGGGGGCATCTCCTTATTTGCGATAGAGTCCTTGGTGACATCATCCATCCATCCCTCCATGTACTCCTTTCCATCTCCCCTATCCCTCCCATCCTTATATCCTCCATCTACCAAATCCTTATCTTCCTATACTCTCATCCACTAGCCCTTTTTCCCCCTTCCATCATTATCTACCCATCCCTCTATCTAAACACCCTACCCATATCCCTAGCCTTATCTTCCTATCCATCTTCCCCAATCCTTATCCCTCTATCTACCTGTCCTAACATCTTTCTATTTCCCCATCTTTATCAATCCATCCATTTACTTCTATTTTTCCTCCTATCTCATAATCCCTTGTCATTGATATCTAGCTATAGGCTACCCCCATGCACTCCAATTCCCTACTACCTCCCTATCATCATTCCTATCTATTTTACACACCTATCCCATATCCTATCACTCTTCATCATTCATCTATCCATCATTTTCTCCTCCCAATTCATCTTCTAATAATCTAGATCACTATCCCATTCCTGAGCTTCGCATAACCCACATCCTACACATATCCACCATCCCATCCACACGGGCTATCCTGGCTCATCATATCACCATCCTTCATGTGTCTTCTCATCATGGTCATCTCATTATTTGTCTTTGGTATTGTTTTGAACTATGTTGCCCCTATGCTTTCACGTAGGCAAGGTCACTCATTTGATTCGCCCCTGAGGTTCTATCTTTTGTTTGTCTTGTCATCCTCCATCGTCTATCTTTGGCCTTGTATTGAACTACGTCACCCCTACACTCTCCCATTGGCAAGGCTAAATCTTTTTGTCTGCCCCTAGGGAATCTCTCATGTCTTTTTCCATCCATCATTGGTAACCCTTGTCCTCTTTCCACTTTTATCCATGTTCTTTTATCAAACTATGAGGGCTCTATGCTTTCAAGTAGGCAAGGTTGATCTTTGATCAACCCTCAAGCCCCTAGGTCTTTAGGGTTTTTATTGTCTTGTGTTGTCATCCTATCATCTTTTTGTGTCGTCAAGTATGTCCCTATCCTAGTTGGTGCTTACAAACAAAGGCCACTAGTATCCCAAGATCCAATCGGTTTTTAGATATCCTACGTCATGTCGATCAACCAATCTATCCTCCATCTTTGGTCTCAACAGGATGTATCCTTCCTAATAGACCTCATCAACCCCATCCATCCTCTTGATCCTGAGGCAAAGGATGTTTGAAATATGATTGTGATCTTTTGGTGCTTTTGACATTTTTTTTTATCATTTGAGCTCCCTATCATCACTTGTCATGGTCACCTTGATCTATCATATCATGGTGTTCTTTGACTAGTAAACATAGGGGTGCATCTTGATTTTTCTTTTGTTTGTTGTCCTCTTGGTTGTTCCACGTAGTACCCACCAAGACTCTTGTGGTCTTGTGTTATGCTAGGGCATCCTTTTGTGCTTGTGGTTATCCCAATACCTGGCCCGACCAATGTCTTGGTGACTTTGGGGTGTTGGAATATCCTTCTTGTCTATTGTGTTTGTTTTATGCATTGGACACTAATTCACCTTGGTTCTTCATACCCTGGAAATTGGTGTCTTATGCTATAGAAAAAATCAGTGCTCTAAGCATGGAAAATTGCATTAGGATTGCATTTCATTTTCTATTCCATCATCTTGCATGTATCCCTCATCCTCTCATCCATCAAAATTCCCCACCAATCCATAATTCTTCATCAATCTCCCTCCCCTGTCCATCCAATCTCTTATCATCGCCTCTTCTATCATCTTCTATGCATCTTATCATCCATCTTGCATCCCAACCCAATCCTCCTCCATTCAATTGATCTGTAAATGGATCTAGACTAAATTGTAGATTGAATGCTTAATTAAAAACAAAACTTTGCGGAATTTTAATTCATGCATACATTAATGAAATTATGCATCAAAACTTAAGATGAGAAATAGAATTGAGAGAAAAGAAGATAGAAGGTGCAAATAGAGTTTGATTATGGAGTTCGCCACAAACGTGACTACGTCTCTGAGTCAGCTCCAATAGAGTACGAACGATCCGATTAATCTCCAGAATCAATTACAATGATGCACCAAGACCATCACTTCGGTAGCCTAACACTACTCCGACGTACAAAATGGCTTCAAAATGATCTCCTTAGAACTCCTCTCGAATCACCTGTCACCTATTTCACTTGAAAATTCTCTTAAAAATTACTTAAACTCACACCCCCCATTCTACCCTTTTTATACAAAAAAATAAGTCAAATTGGTTCATAACCAATTGATTTTCAAAACCTCCCAATATCCCCTTTACATAAAAAATATTATTTGAAAATCCCCCCTTATTTACATAGGGATATCCTCCCATTAAAACAACCCATCCAATTTTACATAAAATCTTCACGGATGGCCTCTTGTAATTTTATTCCATAATTCGTTTCAGGATTTATTAGGAGATCTTAATAATTCACCTTTGAATATAAACGGGCTTGATTTTGTTAAGGATTTAATCCTTAATTATAGGGGGTGAATTGGTTGGAAATTTGTTTTTTTTCTTTAAAAATAATGTTTAAGTTCCCCTTAAAAAGGGGATCTCCCAACCACATGTATTTTTAAATATTAAAGGGGTTTTATCCCATTTAAATAGGGGTAAATTTGTTTTGTTTTAAATTAAGACCCCACCTACTTTTTCTCACGTAGGCCTTAAATTAAGGCTTTTAAATGGAAGGAGTGGTAGGCTTTTATATTTTTTTTTTATTTTTTTTAAATAAAGCCATGTCCAACAAATTGCCGCCACATGTAACTTCGGGAAGCCACCATGTGTCACCTCATGATTCATCCATGTCAGCATGATGACATCATGCTGACGTCATCATTGTACCTTCAAGTCAACTGAGCTTTGACCTTCCATATCTCGCACATACGAGCTCCGATTTGCGTAAAACAAACACCATCTGAAAACTCTTGCCGAGCTCTTCGCGTTGACATAAATTTTGACCACTTTTGGTGACATCAAATTTTGACCTTTTTTCTTGCCTTGGGCCCTGAGTTGACCAGTTGTTGACTAAACTTTGACCGGCAATAACTTGGGCTTCGTAGCTCTGCTTGACTCCATTCAAGTTGCATTGGAATCAGGACATCGAGCTGTTTCTAATGGTGCTAAAATCTAGAGTATTGGAGACATTTCAATTTTTGGTGAAAATATCCCCCAGATCAAGCCTCCCCACTGAAGAACTTTTGCACCTCCAAAAGTGGCATTTATTCAAACATCAAGTGAGGACTTGGCCTCCCCACTTGTCCTGTATCATTTGTACATTTGTATAACTGGCTCACAATCACAACAAAGACTGCAACAACATTGTTGAACATAAACATCACTTTATCACTTCCATAAGCATCTACATCAACTGTTGTAGCCACTAACCAACAAACATTGACTAGCATCAAGTTGAACAACAATGCATAAATGAAAGAGAATAAATGAACAACATATCGATCTCCCACAACAAAAACATTTTTTCCCAAGGGACCATCAATGCTTTCAATCACCATTCCCTCATGCTGTACTGTTGGTGTATCCTGCAACATCTGACCTTGGTTAGCTACTCCAAGTTCATGTCTAGAACCACCTGTACTAACAAACATAAGAGTTAACTCTTTACTTGCATTAATCACCCTCTTTAATTGCCCCGTGTTTGTAAAAGAACGATCAGTCTTAATCCTGTGAGAATGTACAATATACTGAATGCAATCTTTAAACAAATGATAATGATTCTTTTCCCTGTAGAAAATAGCTTTCCTGTCATATAAATAAGGGCTACCAAGCACTATCCCACATATATCCAGTGGAACCACATCAAACTGTACTTCATCCACAAACTTACTAGTGATTGTGAATCTTAAGGTGCATTGTCTTGTTACTTGCAACTTATCATTTTCACAAATCTAGCCTAGTGGATAAGGTTTCTTATGTTGTGTAGTTTTTAATCCCAAGTTTCTTACAACACTTTCAGAAATTAAGTTAACTTGAGAACCACTATCTATGAGTGCATCAATTTTAATGTTCTTAGCAACAACCCTTAAATGAAAAAGCTCATTCCTTTTTTCATCTTCAGATAAATCATTAACTTTAGATGAAGAAGCACAACTATGAACAGAAACACTAGAAATAGGAGCTTTACCTTTCAAACCCATAGCTGTTATCTTAGTCTCATCATCTGAATCTGAACCAAGATCCATAACAACATTTGCGTCTTTCTCCTTATCTTTCTGTTTCTGATTACGTTTCTGAGCCCACTTAGGCCTCAATTCAGGATGCAACTGCCAACAATGTTCTTCATCATGACCCTTCCTATCACAATGAGTGCAAGAAAGCTTGTCATCCTTCTTAACTATAGTTGCCTTCTTTCCTTTCCCTGTCTCTGCAACTTTAGAAGATTTTTTTACATCATTATCAAACTGATCAATAAAAGATCCTTTACCCCTTGACTCTAAGTGGGTAGCTTGGACACAAACTTCATCCAAGTTGTTAGGATTCAAAACCAAAATAGAATGCCTAAGGTAGGAATGCAGACCTCCTATGTACTTCAACAAAGTGTCCTGGGTGTACAAAGGAACATTCAAAGCAATAGCCCTTTTTCTAAATTCATGGGTGTACTCCTGGACAGATTGACCCTTCCCTTGCCTAAAAATTTGCCAGTCCATCATTAACTATTGCATATGGCCTAAGGGATAGAATTGCTTTTTAAGAGCATTAACAAACTCTGCCCAAGTTAAACTGACTCTACCATGCTGTGAAATTTCTGCCTTAGTCTTACTCTCCCACCAGGTTAAAGCTATACCTCCTAACCAAAGAGTAGCTAATTGGATCCTATCAACATCATCTAATAGGTTTTGGACTCTACAGTAGACTTCTACTTGCTGAATCCAATCATCCAATTTTTCAGCATTAAGTTCACCACAATACTTTGGTAAATCAAATTTTACATGCAATTTAATTTTAGGCTTATGCCCATTCTTGAAAGGATTAAAAGAAGTAGAATGAGGAGAAGATGGAGAAGAAGGAGAAGAGGGAGGAGAAGAAGAAAAGGGATGATCTGGTTGCTTGCCACCATCTCCATGTTGTTTCCCTTTCTTGTATTGACGAACATCTTTCTTCGACGAACCTCCTTCACATTCCTTCCGTTCTTGTCTTTCTTGGAAAAGAATGTCCACCTTAGCCTTCATCTCGAGGAATGCTCTTCGGAATTCCTAGTCACTGATTTCTTCAGGAACCTCCATTCCAGACACAGACATCTTCAGAAAACTTCTTCGCTTCCCGATCTCAGGATGAAAGTCTTCAAGCTTGCCTTCGCCCTTTTGAATCCTGGATCTCATTAGCATTCAAGAAAACAACTACAATAATAGTCAACTGAGTTCTGATACCACTTGATCTGTAAATGGATCTAGACTAAATTGTAGATTGAATGCTTAATTAAAAACAAAACTTTGCGGAATTTTAATTCATGCATACATTAACGAAATTATGCATCAAAACTTAAGATGAGAAACAGAATTGAGAGAAAAGAAGATAGAAGGTGCAAACAGAGTTTGATTACGGAGTCCACCACAAACGTGACTACGTCTCCGAGTCGGCTCCAATAGAGTATGATCGATCCGATTAATCTCCATAATCAATTACAATGATGCACCAAGACCATCACTTCGACAGCATAACACTGCTCTGACGTACAAAATGGCTTCAAAATGATCTCCTTAGAACTCCTCTCGAATCACTTGTCACCTGTTTCACTTGAAAATTCTCTTAAAATTACTTAAACTCACACCCCCCATTCTACCCTTTTTATACAAAAAAATAAGTCAAATTGGTTCATAACCAATTGATTTTCAAAACCTCCCAATATCCCCTTTACATAGAAAATATTATTTGAAAATCCCCCCTTATTTACATAGGGATATCCTCCCGTTAAAACAACCCATCCAATTTTACATAAAATCTTCACGGATGGCCTCTTGTAATTTTATTTCATAATTCGTTTTAGGATTTATTAGGAGATCTTAATAATTCACCTTTGAATATAAACGGGCTTGATTTTGTTAAGGATTTAATCCTTAATTATAGGGGGTGAATTGGTTGGAAATTTGTTTTTTTTCTTTAAAAATAATGTTTAAGTTCCCCTTAAAAAGGGGATCTCTCAACCACATGTATTTTAAAATATTAAAGGGGTTTTATCCCATTTAAATAGGGGTAAATTTGTTTTGTTTTAAATTAAGACCCCACCTAATTTTTCTCATGTAGGCCTTAAATTAAGGCTTTTAAATGGGAGGAGTGGTAGACTTTTATATTTATTTTTATTTTTTTTTTAAATAAAGCCATGTCCAGCAAATTGCCGCCACATGTAACTTCGGGAAGCCACCATGTGTCACCTCATGATTCATCCATGTCAGCATGAAGATGTCATGCTGACATCATCATTGTACCTTCAAGTCAACTGAGCTTTGACCTTCCATATCTCGCACATACGAGCTCCGATTTACGTAAAACAAACACCGTCGGAAAACTCTTGCCAAGCTCTTCGTGTTGACATAAATTTTAATCACTTTTGGTGACATCAATTTTTGACCTTTTTTCTTGCCTTGGGCCCTGAGTTGACCAGTTGTTGACTGAACTTTGACCCGCAATAACTTGGGCTTCGTAGCTCTGTTTGACTCCATTCAAGTTGTATTGGAATCAGGACATCAATCTCTTTCTAATGGTGCTAAAATGTGGAGTATTGGAGACACTTCAATTTTTAGTGAAAATATCCCCCGGATCATCAATCTAGAAAAAACCATCTCATCCCACTCTTGGTCTTGTTCCCAGCCTTGCTACAAGCCTTGATCCAATCATCCTCCTCATCATCATCATCATCCTCGGGATGTATCTTTCCCTATCCTTTTGTGTTTTTTTGGGATGTATCATTCCCTCATCAACAATACTATCATCATCATCATAGACGAGATGTATCCTTCCCTCATCAACAACACTCTCATCGGGATGAATCCTTCCCTATCCTTTGGTGTTATTTTGGGATGTATCCTTCTCTTGTTAACAACACTCATCCTCATCCTCATTAAGATGTATCCTTCCCTATCCTTGTGTTGTTCTGGGATATATCATCCCCTCATCCACAACACCCCATCAACCATCCACCCAACCTAGCTTGTAGCTTGACTAAGGAAACATCATATTTGTCCTTGAATCCATTTGTGGTCACCTTTACCTCCCATCACTTATCATCATTTCTTATCCATCACTTTACACCGTCATCTTCATATCCCCTTTCATCATCTCATCTCTCATCATTTCCCCCATCCCTTCCTCCTTCATCAATCTCCCGCCCTACACCGGGGAATACCCGCCCTCGGCCATGGGGTGGACCCACCCTATGTCGAGGTGGATCTGCCCAGCCCCGGGGTGGACCCACCCCACATCAAGGTGGACCCGCCCCGTGCTGGGGCGAACCCACTCGCCCAACCCCGAGGAGGATTCGTCGAGTGTCGGGGTGGACCCGCCCTTTTCCAGGGCGGATCCGCCCTTCTGCAGTGGGGCAAATCCGCCCCTCTGCAGGCCTCCAACCCATTTTTTTTTGCCTTCCCAGGGCCGCCATTTGCAAACCATGCTTTGGATTGACTTTGTTCCAAAGGAAAAATTGCTTAATCTTTCGTGCTCTTTCCAACCATACCCTCTATTTCTTCCTATTGAGAGGTCTTCCGGGACCCCTCTCTTTTCCCTCCCTTTTTAAGGGGTATTTATTTTACTTCTTATTTACCTTTTTTTCCTTGAACTAATCCCTTCCCTTCCTCGGGTCACCATTTGAAAACCGTTTGTTTGTTTGATTTTGTTCAAAAGACAAACTTGCCTAATTTTTCACGCTCTTTCAAACCATACCCTCTATTTTTTCCTATCGAGAGGTCACCCAGGACCCCTGTCTTTTCCCCACTCACCCTCTCGATGGGGCATACCCTTCCCATTTATCTATTTTTCCCTGTCATAGTCAATCCCTTCGAGGATTGGGGCATCTTCATCCATTTCCCCGCTAATTGGATAGCTCAAGTCCTCCTCCCCACGTTGGGGCATCATCTTTCGATTACTTCCTCTATAGAGTCATCTGCATTTTCTTTTCTTCGAAGCACGGTTATTCTAATGGTACTTCGAAGAGGGGAAAAATGTAGACATCTAAATTTGATCACTTCCATATGATCAAAATCATCTACTCTATTCATATATTTCATTAATAGTAAATAATTTATTTAATCATTATTTCATTTTCTACCTAAGGTTCCTAAAGTATGTAATTGAATAATTAAATACTTTACCTTACACCTTCTCTTCTCTAAATTAAATAAATAGGACAACTTATTTAATTTAGTCATTTGACCTATTTGGATTAAAACCAATTTTTAATCCCTCTTTTTCTCTCTCCTTGTCACGTTCTCCATAATCCTCTTTTAATCTAGATTAAATTAATTAATCCATGATTAGGATGTGCACCACTTAATCAAGATTAGTGTCACATCCTCCATAATCTCCCACTTGCCTCTAAATCTCTCATTAATTATCCTAATCTTGTGTTTGCACAACCTTAATCAAGGTCATTAGCCTAATCAGTACCTTGGTCAACTCTCCCCATCCTCCAAGGAATTTTTAATTCCTTTTTATCCTCCCAAGGTTTACCCTATCCCCATGCAAGTTCTAGAAGACTTGACTTGTCACTTTACATGTGCCAAGGACTTCTCGACCCTTGGACTTGTCACATCATTCACATGTGAAAAATCCCCACCTTTTTGGAAACCCTCTCTTATCCACTAGATTCTTCCAATCATTGTGAATTTTTAATTCACTTTTATTCCTCCAAGGAATCTTCTCATCCCCCAAGGTACCTAGAAGGTACTTTTCCTTCCTCCACCTCACTCCCATATCATCTCATCCTAGGCCATCTCACATTCCACATTTCAAGATGTGAGGGCTTGTGACTCCTCAACTCACCATAGCCCTTCATCTTGGCTTTGTTGGATCAATCTCAACCGGTGAATTCTCTAGAGAATTCAAATTATCCTATAAATACCCCCTCATTTCTCTTATTTTGGGATGAATTCTTTTGCTACCAAACTCTTTCCAAATTATCATTTGCAGCATTTTAGCATCTCCATAGCATTTTTCATCAATCGATCTTGCATCTTACATCCATTTAACTCCATAGCCATCCAAGGAGCACACAAGACATCCAAAGATCAAGGGCCAACTAAGGAAGAAGCATCATGAAGGTATAATCAAGATCAATCTATTTTATCTTGCTTTCATTTTATCAATTCCTTAGGCTAATCATTGAGGTGTCCTCTTTTGTGTTATTTCCTCTTGTTGCATCATTGATTATTTAGCATCTCACATTAGGAAATAACATTTTAGGAGATCACAGTAAGCATATGCAACACCATGACACATAGATTTTTGCATGGAAACCCTATTAGGGGAAAAACCATGGTGGAGATTAGTCCATAATTTGAGTACTCAAAATATCGTTTTTACAAAAGGAATGCACTTGCATTCAGGCACACTGCCTAGAGCTCACTGCTCAAAAGAGAAAGGCTTACTGCCTACAAAATTCAGATTAAAACCATCTAAAGGGTGAACTGAGATAATAGCATCTGACCATGCCAGATAACTGTAACGGTGAAGCTCATGAATCTTATTCAGGGTCTTCTCTTTGACTTTGCACTTCGCTCTTCCCTGTTTTGCTCTATACTACTCTTCGCATCACTTATCATCAAATTCGCATTACTGCTCTGCTAGAACTCACAATTCACACTTTCTTGATATTCGTACACACTTCTTTGTTTCATGAATGATAAAAATAATGTCATATATATCTGCAATCAAAGACTTTCTCATCCAATAGTCGGCTTCAGAAGGTATTAATATATTTTAGCTTGTCCTCCAAATCCACCACAAAATCTTTATGTGCATCCTACAAAGTTAGTTAATAAAAAGAGAGGACCCAAATGACACTTAATCCAACATGGAGACTTATACCTAATTCCATATTATACATCCACAAGTTCCATCTTTGTCGGGTCGGCCCTCTAGCATAGATAATTAGCAAATTACAGCATTGTACCTCCTAAATCACTTACCAATGCATGCGCATCAAACGCAAGATATTACAAGCCTCTAAAAACCTTCCTCAGAGATCCATAACCCAAAATATATGTCTGGTGGAATGACTAGATCACATTTTATGCCTTTAATTGGATCCTTTGTTCTTTACTTTGTTCTGCCAATAGGAGCCAAAATAGTGCATGACTTGGGTTGCCATCAATGACAACACTTATAGGCCAAACTCCTTAGCCATATGCCAAAAATCTCCCCCTTTGGCATTGATGGCAACACTTAGTGAAAAATGACAAAGTGTCGGAATCATTATAGGTATATTACCAAACTACTTGCTACCCTTTCTCCCCCTGAGATTCATAAGGCATTTTTCACTGCATTCTCTCCCCCTTTGAAATCAATGACAAAGTTGGGATGCCATATGCCAAAAAGTTGACAAAACATGTGTTCAAAAATTTAGCACATATATGATTACAGCTATTCTCCTTTGATCAAAATTTCAAAAACTTGAAAACAATTTGTTGTTATCTTTAGAAAATTATCTTACTGTTTTTCTTCACTTTCGGAAGAAAATTCTTCCAACCATCAATTGCAATTCCAATGCTGATAATTAAGCTATTATTTTTGCGAGTCTTATTGATAATCTCAATGAGAGATTCAGGAATTGTGATTGCTTCTTCCAATTTTTCACCATTTTGCAGAATTTCTACCAACTGCTCCAACCTGCACTCAATTAAGTCTTTTACCTTCCAAAAGCTGTCCACAAGAACATTCTTGGACATATGAATTTTTATTTGAGTTGTATGTAACTCCCAGATTCTTCTTCTGATAATGCCATCTAGATCCTGAGACATGCCAAAGCTTTTTCCAATGTCGTTCTGTTATGTCTCAATCTGATCCAACTTCTCCTTGTAATTGTTGACTGCATGGGGCCAATAGACACAATAGTTGTAGATTCCTATGGCTGAGTTAATGCATTGTCTCAACTCATTCATTTTCTTCTTAAGCTTGTCAAGGGATAGTCTGAATTGTTCCTTCAGGTGAGAGATAATTTCATCTTCTCCTTTCCCTTTGTCTTCAGAGCCTATTGATTCTCTAATACATTCAATCATCTCTTCAGGTAGAATATCCTTCAAACTTTCTAATCTTATGTTACAATGCTCAATATGAGCATTCAGAAATTCCAAAATTAAGTCTTGATTGTATGATGGTCTGACTGACCATAACCTTGGAATTTTTTGCATACCACCTGTACTTTGGATAAGCTGTTGTAGTTTTTCTTTTGACAGATCTTCTTCTTCCTCACTACCTTTTTCAATATCGAAGCCACTTTCTAGTGGATTCTCAAGTTCTTCATCTGGAATGTCCGCAATTTCCTTTTCTTTCCCTTTTCCTTCAACCTTGGGAACTTTTGTTTCCGAAGGGTTGTATTCAATAATCTCATGTCCTCTTTTTTGTCTTCTATTAGTGCTACCAGAAGAGTAACCAACTTCCATTATCCTTACCAGAGGGGAAATGACTAATCCACATTTTGCAAGCATATTTTTATAGAAACTTTCAAACTCTAAATCCCAGTTAGACAGACTCTTAGAATAAGAGTAAATTTGGGTGCATGCCGTTTTATCTAATTTCCATACTACATTGTCGATTTTTGGAAACAAAATCAAAAAATACATAACCAGACATATAATTAGAGTACCAAACCTGAATGGATACCTTGACTCCTTTTTCAGTTGAACATTCTCCGTCATCTAATATTTTAACAATCTGCCTAGGTCAAAGTCATGACCTTCAATTATCATTTTATGAGCAATGTATACTGCGCCAGCCGATGTAGCCCCTTCCATATTTCGGTAGAAGATTTTATAGGTTATCTTGTGTGAAATGTACTTTTTGATGGGATTCTTGATTGTTGCTATCAGCAGAGCTCTTTGATCTCTGATTATCCTAGTTAGGGTTTCGACCTCCTTGTTTCGGATAGATTTCTTCTTAGGAACATCACCGAATTTGAAAAATCTAGTTAATTTCTCAATTACCTCCTTTGAGACTGAGTAGGGTTTTTCCAAGTTTAAAAAATCACCATGCAATCTACTCAATAAGAATTTTATGAATTCTTCATTCTCAAGGTACAGAAACTCATTCCACATATTCAAATTTCCATGCTTGGCTTCGCTCAATTGTTTTAATTCATTAGGAAGTAATAAATTTATCATAGATCTGATCTTTGCACTATTGTATTTGTCCAATTTGATGGAACCTTTAATTTTCTCCATTTTATTTTTCGTGTTTTAGGGTTCGCAACTACACACCAAATTATATGAAGAATTCAAGAATGATTTGAAGTACCTGACAAATTTCAAGATTTGCCAATGAATTCAATTTTGTTGCTTCAATGTCCACTTGTCGAGTGTTCTTCTTCTTCTCTTTGTTAATGCAAAGTGACAAATGATGACTCAGACTTGACTTTTATAGCTTGCACATGCGCAATAAATTCATTTGCCCTAAGTTTTTTGGAGACTCTGTTTTCTCAAACGACTACAAAAAAAATCTTCTATGAACCAACAAATTTTCTGAAATTCCTTTGCTAAATTTATCCAAAACCTCTATACACTGTGAGTGCATTTTTTTTACTATTCTTTGCATTTCGATACCATCTATAGATAGGGGAGGAAATATTTTCTTGTAAAAATCCCCCTAGGCCAATGCCCTTAAATCAATTATCAGAAGAATTACCGGAAGCAAGTTCTAGTATGGAACCATTTCCAGCATCAAAATCATTTTTCTTTACCCATGTCTTCTTCATCTGAACTTTGATATCATTCATAGTTATCTTTTATTTTCCTTTATCATTTTTCTCTGTATTTATGTTTCTGTTTACCGGACCTCTTTATGTCTATAATATTGTTTCTATAGAATCTAGAAATGTGACCATACTTGTTGTAGTTGTAGCACACAATGTTCCTTTGTCCATTCCATTGGCTTCTTCTCATCTTGCATTGATTAGCAATGTTTCCAAACTTCCCACATGCATAACATTCAACATTTCTTCTATCGATAGAGTGACTTGACATATTTTTGCAATTGAAACACTGTCCAGAGAATGATGAAGCTTTTGACCTTAAATTACTTCTACACTGAGCAACCATATGACCGAACTTATTATAGGAAAAACAATACCCATTAAATTTTTGTGCATTAGGTTGCCTTACCGGAAGTCTTCCATTTCTATTATGTCTGAAGTTCTTTTGTCTTGATCTGGAACTTTCTCCATTTTTATATCCAATACCTCTCTTATCATTTCCACTCTTTTATCTTTGACTTAGTTCATCAAGATTTACTGAACTGATCTTAAACTTTTCTTTGAATTCATTTGCAATGACAAGATCATTCCAAAGAGTAGTAATTTGCTTACCAAGTTCTTCATTGTTTCTGGTTCTTTGCAATTCACTTTCCAACTGAGTTAACTCTCTATTTATTTTGTTGCATTCATCAGATTTCTCTTTCAAGGTCCGAGCAAGGTATTTCTCAGTTTTCTTCCTTTCTTCTATCTCCTTAGTCATCTTCATCATCATAGATTCCATTTCATGTTTTAGGTTGGTATTATCTCTAGCAAGCTTTTCACATTCTTTGGTTATCTCCTTCAAGGTTTGATTCAAGTGAGCTTCATCCATGTCTTCACTAGATCCTTCTATTGTATCTGATCACAAAGATCTTTCCTCTTCACCTTGGATTTAACTATCTGATCCTTCAATGACTGAATGAATTTCTTAGCATCCCTGAGATTTTCTTTCAATTCTTTAACTTATGCTTTAGACTGATCAAGGTAATCAAGAGCTACCATAAGTTGTTGTTGAAGACTACCAGAGTCCATCACATTCCAAGATCCACCTCAAGCTGCAAAAATTCTTTAGAGGAACTAGCTCTGATACCAATTGTTTGACTCAAGGGAAACTGAGAGGGGGGGTGAATCAGTGTTCAACAATTATTAAAACTCCATTCATTCAAAGCATGAAACCATTTCACCATTGTATTAAATAAAAGATTTATGTATTCAAAGTAAGCATATACAACACCATGACACACAATTTTTTGCGTGGAAACCCTGTTAGGGGAAAAACCATGGTGGAGATTAGTCCACAATTTGAGTACTCAAAATATAGTGTTTAGAAAAAAAATGCACTTGCATTCAAGCACTCTACCTAGAGCTCACTGCTCAAAAGAGAAAGGCTTACTGCCTACAAAATTAAAATTAAAATCATCTGAAGGGTAAACTGAGATAATAGCATATGACCATGCCATATAACAATTCTAGAGAAGTTCATGGATCTTATTCAGGGTTTGCTCTCTGACTTTGCACTTCACTTGGCCTTGTTCTACTCTATACTGCTCTTCGCATCACTTATGATCAAATTCACATTACTGCTATGCTAGAACTTGCAATTCACACTTTCTTGATATTTTTACACACTTCTTTGTTTCATGAATGATAAAAATAATCTCTTATATATATCCGCAATCAAGGACTTGCTCATCCAACAGTCGGCTTTAGAAGGTATTAAGATATTTTAACTTGTTGACCAAATCCACCACAAAATCTTTATGTGCATCCTCCAAAGTCGATTAAGATAAAGAGCGGAGCCAAATAACACTTAATCCAACATTGAGACTTATAAATAATTCCATCTTATACATCTACAAGTTCCATCTTTGCTAGGTTGGCCTTCTAGCATATATAATTAGCAAATTAGAGCATCGTACCTCCCAAATCACTTACCAGTGTGTGCGCATCAAAACCAAGATATTACAAGCCTCTATAGACCTTCCTCAGAGATCCAGAACCCAAAATATTTGTCTGGTGGAATGAATATATCACCTTTTATGGCTTTAATCGGATCCTCTATTCTTTACTTTGTTCTTCTAGTAGGAGCCAAAATAGTGCTGCTCATTCAGATGCAAGAATTGGGTTGCATGACTTGGTTTTCCATCAATGACAACACCTACAAGCCAAACTCCTTAGCCATATTCCAACACAAAAAATTTCTCACTACTAGAAGAATGATGAAAAGGGAATCCATCGTAGAAATAACTATTGTCAATAGTCACACCGGAAGAAACTCATTGTTTGCTATCTTCGATATACTTTTGCACAATGTCTATATTTTCATATTCGCATTCACCACACTTTCTTTCATCGAACGGGATCATCTTCTATTTATACCAATCAATGCCTTCATAATCTTCTCAAGTCGGCCAAACACAATTCCATTTCATGCTTCCATAAACTCCTAAGTCAGTCGAACATAATTTGAATTAAGTCACCACAAAAACATTCCCATTCCCGCGATGGAAGGGAATAAAACATGGACCACACATAACCTCCTCGCTCAAATCAACAAGCTACATGTATTAACCATGATATTTGTAGACAAGGAATAGGATATACATATTACAATGCAAGCAATATTTTGGGACACGCTAACCACTTTCCAGATAATTCTGGACCCAAAAGAGTGTATCTCATTATTTTGCAATATATATGAGACCAGGACAAGCACGACCAAATGTAACGCCTCATCGTGCAAACCCCAAAGGACAACAGAAACAACAAATTACTGCACAAATTTTTTATTTTTTTGAAAGAAGAACAATACATAAGATGAACATGAACATATATTACATATAATGCAATTATATGATTACAAATACCATTACATCCTCTAGGGTACACAAGACGGCACCAAAAAATCCTAAACTAATACCATTCATAATGATAACGAATGAATCAAGATTACATAAAGATAACATATAACCATCCATGACCAAAGTAGATAAAAAATATACATACATCATTCTATTGCATTTCAATTCATAGTTCAAAATTACAATGATGAGCATATTTCCACAAATACAACACATCACAGACACGATAATACATTAAAACCATTTCAGAAGTACATGACATCACATCAAGAGTACATTACATCACTTCAGGAGTACATATGCATCTTGTCGTGCAGAGGAAAAGATACATCAAATACAAAAATGATACATTAACAAAGAATAAGGTACAAAGTGAAGAGTAGTCTTCAACCAATTAAAGCTCTGGAAACTCTGTATTTGCTTCTGCATCACGAACACAACCTGGGAACCCAATGGGGTGCATAGCATGTTCCACTCGATTGCATGGACCCGAAAGCCACCCCCCCCCATGCTAGGAATTGATGAGAAAGACCCACACCCAAAATGGGCAGGCGGACAATGGAAAATGAGACTTCATGACAAGAGAAACATCATCACAAGATTACATGTCACATCATCAACACATTACTAAGACAAAGTAATGGAAATTCCAACAATAAGATCCAAAGCCATCAAATGAAATCGCAACATCAACCAAAAATAAATATCAAGGGAACCTTTCATTAACATCAATCAAGTTTCCATGAGGTATGTGTGAAACACTAAAAGATAGAACTTGGAGGCTTCCACAACAATCACAAAGAACCAATTGCCTCAACAGCATCAACAATTCAAACAACACTCCTAGAGGCAACCAAACACGGGAAAAGAAATGGGCATTGTAGGAGAGTGTCATTGTATGGCCTTACATGGATTATCCAAGAAACCTATCACAAGGTACCGCCTCCATCTATGGTTATCTAGGTTGACTATCTCAAGGCGGCTGCTCCATAGGGTGACTCATGCGAGACCACTTACCTTTCATGAGGATAAGGCAGTGATCTTACCAACCAGGTCTTCTCATCCCATCCTTAGCTTGTGAAAGCACTAATGGTATGGGTGAGGCTCATAATTAATCTTTCTTAGTGTTTATCTACCCAAACCTACTAGTTCATTAATTATATTATCACTTATTTAGGAAACTCTTCCATGGGTTACCCTAACAACCCCTTTGTGTGTCGGACCCCCATGAAGAGCCACTCCCTATGGGCACCAAACCAAAACATGCAATAGGTGTACCTCATCTCACATAAAAATCAAGGAGTACATAGCACACAACATGTGAGCTAAGAACCATCTTGCAAACCCATTCCATATCACTAAAACATGAAAAAAAGAGGTACCATCCACCACATCAAAAGTCAACACCATAGTATAAGGTAATACCCACAAGCTCAAAATCTGAAATAAGATCAATAAATCGGAACGGTCCATCCGTGGAAAATCATTATAAATCAAGTTTCTCCATTTCCTCTGGAAGCCTAAAATACTAAATAAACCACAAACTCCTACCGAAGGTAATTCAACACTTCGGGTTCCCAACCATCTCAAAATATGACTAAAAGAAAGTCAATTGCAAAAATTCCCCTTGATTAGGATTAACATAAAAAGGATGACTCACATCAAGGAACCCACAAAATGACTATATAAATTCCACATTCGCAAAATGACAAGAGAGGAATAAAAGAGGCAATATCATAATGAGACCTTCAAACTCAATTCCAGCTTACATAGTCATTTCAATACAATATCAACCATTAGTAAGTCAACCAATAGGACATCCAAGGGAGACCTCAATTTTCTCCACACACGATGCCCTAACAAGTTAATAATATGACTGATAAACAATTTAAGAAAAATCATCAACAAGCAATACATCCAATGGTGATATTATTTTCACATTTACCAAAATTTCCTTATTTATCCAAAACAATTCACCATGACTAAGGAAAACCTTCACAACCAAAGCATTGATACAATTAAATTTAACAATTGAAGATACTCAATTATCCAAACATAGAAACAAGTCAAACCTCTTAGTTGAATATACAAACCTAAAAATCTAGAGTCAAATATGCTTATCCTAGCATATATCTTCCATCTACAATTCTCTATTAATAACATTTTATCTCTCCTCTTACCAAAATTCCTCCACAATCCTAAAACCAATTCACCTACTATCTACCTTAAATCAATAAACCTATTTTAATAATTCATTATTTAACTATATCAGCATATCGATTGTACAATAATTCCAAAAGAACCAATATTCAATAATTAGTGAAAATATAACTTAATTATTTTGTTTAATCACATCCTTCAATTATCAAAATATAGATAGGTCAATTTTCTCTTAAACTAATATAACTATAATAAATTAAACATGTTTTTTTCTAGCCTAATTTAATTTGATCACTTTAATTCTATTCATATTATTCAAATTTTCAAAACTATAACCTAAAATTAATAGAGTTCACTACATCTCACAGTACTACCCATTGTCTATGATATCAATTATTCCAAATTTTACAATCCAATCATTAGAGAATACAAGGGAGTAAGCATTTAAAATATTATATGAAGCAATCATCTAAGTGTTAACATCCTACAAATATGCATATATATATATATATATATATATATATATATATATATATATAAGTAACTTTACTTAATTCTCCCTTTTCCAATATTCTAACTTGCTTTAAACGTTGACCCAAACCCATAATAACAAATCTTCCAATTTAATTTCCAACTCTATCAACAAACTCAATTACACAATTACATTCATAACAATATACATCATATAAATATATATATATATATATATAACAAATTATAGAAGAGAAACACTATATATAAATAAAATCAAAATAGTCACTAGAAATACATTTATTCAAACTTACTAATTTCAAAGACATAATCAATTTACATTCTATTTGTACATCATTATAAAATCATTAAAAAGTAATTAAGAAAATCATATTAAATAAAATACAGATCATTTACTTTTTACATAATAGTAAATATAAATATAAACACATTTTGTAAATAACTAAATATACACTTTTACACAAACAAAATTCTCTCTAATAAAATCATGATATATATATATATATATATATATATATATATATATATATATATATATATATATTAAGATTACTTATCTTTGTATTATATGTATTAATCATATGAATAATATATATTCCATTTGTTTTCTCTTAATGAAAAAATATAAAAAAAAACACATTTAAAATTAACAAAAGATATGCTTTTCTTTCTAAAAATCTAAGGTCACTAAATATCTATTTATTTAATTCTCTTAAAGTTAAGACCTTCCCACACCATGGAAGAAGCTTCACTATAAAGGAAAACTAATGAAACTATTTAAGTAAGAAAAAAAAAATCTCCATGATGAAATTATACGTGGCCCTTAAAAGAAAGCCATTACTATGCTAAGTTTACTTCATCTTTTAGATTACTAATAACGTTACACTTTCCTACACACCAATAATTATCTAGCTTATACGTATTCTCTTAAAGACTTTGGAGAGCCGACCAAATAAAATACACTTGCTAAAGCTCATCAACATGTCAAATTGCATTGCTCTACAGATATCGATCAAAATGGAGTGAAAGCCATTCGGAGATAGATTAAAATCAGTTAGAGAAGAGGGAGTAAATGCGGGATAAGCACAAAACAGCAAACCATACTACAAAATCAGCTGCTATATAAAAGATAGAAATTGATCGATGCAAGAGAAATTGATCTGAGAGTTGTGGACCGATTCCATCATTGTACTGGTTTGTTGAGCTTGAGGAAAGTATAGGTGATGCTAAATGAAACAATCTTAAAAAAAAGGCAAACACAAAAGACAAGTATAACAGAAACGATTGCCAAATAACCCCAACCAGAGTATATAAAAAAAATACAACAATAAAGGGACACTTCTCTTCTACAGAATCAAATCGAATACAAGCAGGCTCAAGGGATTAGTTACGTAGAATCTGAAAGAAACTACGGAAGCAAGCAGGCCAAAACTACAAACAGCAATAAGAAGGTTGCGTGGCTAGGAAGTGTGAACCATTTCCATCCTAACAATGCCGCAGCTGAGACAGGTTGAGACAGGTTGATAATGGAATCAGAGAGATTATTTAAACCTCTACAACATTCTAATTTCAAGTACTGCAGATGTGACAGGTTCCCAGCGGAAATAGGAAGGTTATTTATACCTCTACAATCTTCTTTGTTCAAGTGTTGCTGCTGTGACAGGTTGCAAATGGTGAGAGAGAGATTATTTAAAAATTAATACACCCTCCAAAAACTCATGGAAGGCAATGATAGCAGAATATGCACAACACGAGTGGGATGAAAAGGCTCAAGACGCTTTCAACCAAATGCAATTTAGCAGGTGAAAAGCCCGATGCCAGCATCCTATCTGCCTGCGCCAAATCGTGAGCTTACGAACAGGGTATGGACCTTGCATCAAGCATAACAGAAGGGGAAGGAATTTAGGCAGACGTTGTAGTTGCGACTACATTGGAAGACATGTATGCAAGGTGAGGGCGACTATACAGGGCACGTGAATTGTTTAACCAAAATGCCTCAAAAGAATGAGGTCTGGTGGACTGTAATGTCTGCAGGATATACACACAATAGATCTCGTTGATAAGGCTTTAGAAACTATCAAGCAAATGAAATCGGTAGGTTACTTACTTCAAGTCTCTGCCTGTTCCTCCTCAGCAAGCCCTCAGATGCCTCTCTCCTCTCCTCCTTCCTTTCCCCTCGCTAAGAGACAACCGATCTGCTAGTTGAACTCCTCTCTACCACGACATTCCTGTCCAAAAGCCAGCATAGACGAGGCACCTAGCCTTCTACCTAATTCGCATGCAAAAATGTGGAAGCCTGGACAGGACACGCGGTCTTACAGAATGCATGGCCGTCAAT
Source organism: Sequoiadendron giganteum (assembly GCA_007115665.2). Taxonomy (NCBI): domain Eukaryota; kingdom Viridiplantae; phylum Streptophyta; class Pinopsida; order Cupressales; family Cupressaceae; genus Sequoiadendron; species Sequoiadendron giganteum. Next base: position 422,114,923 of record CM021102.1, on the reverse strand, counting down.
CCCTTCCACACACGGAGACCCAAAAACCCCCCTATAATAGGGACCTTCCAAAAGAAAAGTATGCAAAGTCAGAATAAATGGGCAAGGCACGAGGACAATTTTGGCAGAGTGCGTAGGGAAGAATGCCACGTAAAAATTCATGCAAATAGAGGATGCAAGGGCAGGGCACGAGTTCTTCTTTACAGAAAGTCTAAGGCAAGGTGGAGGTTAAGGTAAGAAACAATTGTAACTCTTAACTGTTTTTAGTCGATAGGCTATATTATGGATGAGCTTTTGGTCTGAAACAAGTCACACGCCTTGAAACTACCATGATTTCAGGCCAAATTTTAGTGGATTGGTGGTCAAGTTCACCGTCGACCGTACTGTAAGAAATGTCCACATTCTAAATATTGCAGCCCTCCTATCCACCAAATGAAGTGATCTCAAAAGTTTTGAATTAATTGAAATATGTTACATCAGCAATTAGTAGAGGCAAGTGAAAAAATTGCTGCAAGCTGAAAGCTGTTACATCAGCAATTAGTAGAGGCGAGTCTAAAAATGCTGCAAGTTGAAAGTTGTTACATCAGCGATCACCACTAGCTTAAAATCAGATATGATCGGAGATTGGTAGATTTTGCTAGGAAAAAGGACATACATTTAATACAAATCTGAGCGCTATAAAACATACATTCCATATTTTAAATCTTGGGAAGCTTGTAAATATCAGACTCCAGCTAGTGATACAAATCCTACCGCTATCTATCAACTTCCAGCTGGTAATAAAAAATCCTACTAACGCCATTGATTTCCATCCTCCACATTTAATGAGGTCGGCAAATATCTAATAACTGACCGTTGATTATCCCTACAAAAAGAATGAACAAGCTTTGAATGAGACTACCACTGGAAGCACCGACATTGCAGCAAACTACGTAGAGCACAAAAGACATTTCAGGAAACCAATCTAAGCAGAGGGTGGACAACAAATTAGGCAAAGGGATCTAAACAATTCACGGTAATATGCATTTCCTTGTAAGACTGTTGTGAATTCTTCCATATTAATGTTTATAATTCATATGTTGCATGGCTTCTCTGGTTGTGAAAGCATTCCCTGATTCCTCATCCTCCCACACGAACTCCCTCTTCATTCACTATCTCCATCACTCCCTACATTGGTTGTATCAACGCAACACCTCACAATATGTTGTGCCTACTCTTGGCATCACTTCCTTCTATGCTACGAATGATGTCATGTCTTCCTTCTGCAAACATTCTCACCCGTAGGTGGCAAGTATTCCTCTTTGCAAATTTATCCCACCGATTTCTCGCATTTTCGTAGCAAAAACTTAAACCCTAACACACCCAGAAAAGAAGAAATGAGCCTTAAAAACACAATGAAACCTCTGCACTATGAGGCTTCCCTCGGAAATGGTTATGAGAGATCTGTGCTTATTTGTCTGTGCTTATAGAAAAAAATTGTTCTGCCTTACTATCTTGACCGTTGGTAGGGTTCCTATCGACGTCGCTTTTGTGGGCCTCCAACGGCAGGCGAGGATTTCAAAAATAAGCCACGAAACGGTTTCATCAAAATTTATATTTTACTGTATGGGCCGTGATTGAAAATTATATGTAGTTTCCTTACCGTACCGTACCGCTTGATTTTTGTTTTTAATCTTGATTTGGATCGTATCCTAGGTGATGTGTGAAGACTTCTATAGAGTCATACAGCTAATATTTAAGTTTTAATTTTTTGATTTTGTTGGACAAGCTCTTTTCCTTGTTGGAAAACCTTGACTTCTTCATTTCCAACTACTATAGGTGGATTGGGCTGTGAAAAGCTTAAACTTGTGTTACTTCCCAAGTTCCTGATCGCCTAAGCGAGGATATGCACAATATCGTATGCCAACAAACCATGCAGACTGAGGTTCAAATTTGTTCAACCATCTTAGTCTGGAACTCTTACCACACCTTCTCAACCCTGAATTCAAAACAATAGCATTCGTACATTAGCCTCCTCCATATATATTCAACACTTCTAGGCAAGAAACCCACTTAATAGCACCAAAAATATCCTATTCTTGCTCAAGAGATCCTGTTGAATTTATGTGATTACACTAAATTTCCAAGTATATTATCCGCTGCTTGCATGCACTTCTTGTAAAGTGAATAAATCATTTTTGCCAATTTCCTACAGATATTTTTTTCTCTTGAAGAGAAAACTAGCCCAACTAAGGAAAAAAAATGTTTCATCATCATCTGTTGCATCTTATATTGTAGTTTATGCTATAGTGCACGATCTTACTTGTAACATTAGTTTATAGTCAAAAATTCAACATAGAATGGCTACATACAGGTGGCTAAACTCAGTGTTAGATAAATATGAAATATCTATAAATATTAAATGGTGAACTGAATCTCACTTACAGTTAATTTTTAGCATACTAAGTTATTTATAAGCAAATACCATAAGATGTTATCAGATAGATGGGCGACTGCTAGAGGTTTGAGTAGTGACAATACTTTTGAACATTATCAATTTCCACACCCTCCTACAGTCATTCAAGTGATTATATGAGTATTACTCAGGAAAACATCATGTATGTCTTACATGATATGAAATATCGATTAAAGCATCAGCCATTAAAAATATTTGTTTAAAATTGGAAGATGAAAAGGGAGGCGAAACTGAAACTTTTTATTTTAGAATTTTGTTTGTTGTAAAGTGTTTTTTTGAGGTTTAACTATTATATGAAATTTTGAGAACTATGCATCACTTCAAAATACTGCTAGAAAAATAAAGTTTATTTCATTGTTGATGATGGGTTTAGTGTCTTCTAGAGAATTTTGAGCTCTTAAATAGTAGACAACTGTAGAATACATAGTTACATGATATAAGCCAACAATCAATCTGTCACAAATTTTATCTCTAAATTGTAATTAAATCTTATAAGTTAATTGTTTTTGTTGTATCTTTTGCACTAAATTCACGAACCACAATTGCAATTGTTGATGAATTCTGAAAAAATCATTTCTACTTATCTAGGAAGCAATTTTCTCTGATGAGACATTGAAAACTAGTTCAGAATTATCTATTGAGGTCAACCGTGCAAATAAATTGAACAAGTATTGTTTTTATGTATGACAAAAACTGTTATATTACGGTTTTCATGGTAAAGTATAATACCAAAGTGCTAAAGTATAATATGGAATGCAATTAGTATATATAATATATCTTTTATAAAAGATAGCATATTATGTTTTAATATAATTTTATTTTATTTTTAAGGAAGATCTTCAGTTTTGTTATATTTCTATGTTTACTAGGAATCATCTTTTTTAGAAAAAAAATCAAATGTGTTTGTAAATACCATCATTTTTTGTTTTGCAAGTCTACATATCAAAGGAAAAGTTCTAATTGTAGGCACAAAGTCAAAAAACCTTCCAAGTCAAATTTGCACACTCTAGGTCAATTCCAAAAATTAGAGTCAATTATGCATCAAATTTTCATTTCAAGTCTATTTTGAGCTATGAAATAAGCAACCTACAAAATTTGAGAATGATGTAGTTTGTATTTTATTGTCCTGCTTCCACTACATCAGTTTTTTTTTAATTATATTTGTGATCCTATTAAAATGTCATGTCCAAATGTGAGATGCTAAAATGATGCAATAAGAGGAAATAACATAATAAAAGGGTGTCTCAATGATTAGCCTAAGAAAATGGTGTTGCAAAGAAGTAAGATAACCAATCTATAAATGATTATACCTTTATTGTGCTCCTTCCTTGGTTGGCCCTTTGATTCTTGAAGAGTTGTGTGCTCCTCTAGGTTGAATGTGCAAAATGATATGCAAGATGGATGGGGGTATGATAATTATGAGATGAGAGTTCAAATGGAAAATTGGCAAGATTTTGGTAGCAAAATACTTGATCCCCAAAATGAGGGAAATGAAGGGGTATTTATAGGATAATTAAAATTCTGTAGAGAATTCAACGGTTGGGATTGATCCAACAAGATCAAGATGAAGGGCTATGGTGAGTTGAGGACTCACAAGCCCTCACATATTGACATGTGGAATGTGAGATTGCATAGGGTGGAATGATGTGGAAAGGAGGTGGATGAGAAGTACATGAGGTGGATGAAGGACAAGTACCTTTGAGGTACCTTGGGGGAATAGAAGATTTCCTCAAAAAGGAACTTCTTGTCCCCAAATGAGGATGAAAGAGACATTTGAGGAATTTTAGAATTCTTCAAAAATCTCCATGGGAAAAAGGGAAGTGGTTGGAAGAATAAATGAAAATTAAAAATTTACATTCATTGGAGAGTTTATTGGGTAAAAAAAGGTCTCCAAAAAGCTAGAGATTTGTCACATGTGGGTGATGTGACAAGTCCAAGGTTCTAAAAGTCCTTGGCACATGTAAAGTGACAAGTCAAGCCTTCTAGAATCTTGCATGGGGATGGGGAAAACCTTGGAAAGACAAAAATGAATTAAAAATTCACATGGGGAAGAGAGGAGCCTTGGAAAAATAAATGTGAATTAAAAATTCACATGGGAAAGAGAGTTTAGGCTAAAAAAGGTAAGTGGGAAGGTTGACCAGAAAAGGTAAGCCAAATGTGGCTAATAACTTTGATTAAGGTTGTGCAAACATAGGATTAAGATAATTAATGAGAGATTAGAGGCAAGTGGGAGATTATGGAGGATGTGACACTTAATCTTGATTAAGTGGTACACATCTTAATCACAAATTATTTAATTTAATATGGATTAAAAGAGGGTTATGGAGAATGTGATAAGGAGAGAGAAAAAGAGGAATTAAAAATTGGTTTTAGTCCAAATAGGTTAAATGACTAAATTAAATAATTTGTCATATTTATTTAATTTAGGGAAGAAAAAGGTGTAAGGTAAAGTATTTAATTTATTTAATTATATACTTTAGGAACCTTAAGCAGAAAATGAAATAATGATTAAATAAATTATTTAATCACTATTAATGAAATAGATGAATAAAATAGACAATTTTGATCATATGAAAGTGATCAAATTTGGATGTCTACAATATTTTACTTATTTCTAATTTTAAACTATGAATACAAAAAAATAGGAAAAAATATTAAACTACATTTTATTTATTATATTTAAATAATTTTGTATTCAGAGTTTAAAAATATACTATAGTGTACATTTTTTAAAATATACTAATTTTATTATAGATATAAAGTTTTTTATTATCAAATTTATTAGAAAAAATATAAATTAATATGTTTTCAAATCTATATTAGATTATAATAAAATACAAATAGGAAAAAATATTAAATTACACTTGATTTATTATATTTAAATAATTTATATTCATATTTAACTCAAATAGGATACCTTATTAAACTACACTTTATTTATTATATTTAGTTTAAAGTTTTTTTAAGTATATTTTACTTATTCTATTTGATTAGATATATTATGCAAACTTGTCTCACTAGTGTACAGATTTTTTCTATATTATTTGTACTCAATTTCTATTATAAAGACATTTTGTTATTTTTGATCTCTTTTATTCAATTTTAACACAAATAGTTTAAAGATTTTTTAATTATATTTTACTTATTCTAAAATAAAGACTTATAAATAAACTTATTTGTATTATTCCTATTTCTATTATAATATTCTTATTTTCTTTAGGTTAAAATATACTATTCTTATTATAGATATACAATATTTACTATCAAATTTTAAAAAAATGAAGATAAAATGATATGTTTTCACTTCTATATTAGGTAAAAATACAATACAAATAGGAAAAAATATTTAATTACATTTTACTTATTATATTTAAATATTTTTTTATTCAGAAGTAACTCAAATAACTTATACATATTTATTAAATATTTTTTTATTCAGAACTAACTCATTTGAATAGTATATAGATTTATAATTATACTTATTCTATATTAAGACTTTGTTATATTTGATCCCTTCTAAACAAATAGTTTACAAATATAGTATAGTTTTTAATGTTTCAAGTGATAAAGGATAAACTATTAAATTACATTCTATTTTTTATATTTAAATAAATTTTAATTCAAATTTAACTCAAATAGTATACAAATTTAGAATTATATTTATTAGATTTTGTTATATTTGATCTCTTCCACTAAATTCTACCTTAAATAGTTTAAAAAATTTTAAAGTATATTTTATTTATTCTATTTGATTACATACAATATACAAACTTGTCTCGTGTAGTGTAATGTTTTGCTTTTTATATTATTTTTACTAAATTTCTATTATAAACACTTATAAATAAAATTATATGTAGTATTCATATTATATTATATGTATTTTAGTATTTATATTTCTATTATATTATTTTCACTCAATTTCTATTATATCATGCAAACATTTTTAACTCGATTTCTATTATAGACACTTGTCACTCCATTAGGAAAACACCCACCCGTACGATTGAATCCAACAAGAACCCAAACTTATATCCATAAAAGCAAAGTAACAAATATTTATTATAAATTTGGTTCTTAATGATGTCCAGATGACAATTATGGACCACCTAACATCCCTTGCCAATAGTTATTTACGTGTAAGACATTATCTTCGATTAGCATGCAAATAACATTTACGATCCATTAGAATCGCTTTCCAATAGTTATTAAATTTTGAGAAACTATCTTAGATTAGCATGCAAATAAACATTTGTTAACTTCTTTTATAAATTCTTACTTATACTTCTATGTATAAGTTTTACCACTTGTTTAGGATATTAAACATACAATATAATGTTTGTCATTTTAAAAATGCAATTTCATTCAAGAATGGACAATTCACATCAACCCAATGAGAATATTGAAATCTTGAGTAGTTCCAATGGCCCTATTTTGTCGACCAACTCTTCACCGTTGATCAATTGCAATGCAACTTCTATAAGCCACATTCAAGCTTTTGCAAATGACATTATTGTTAGTTGCCTTGACTTGGTACAACAAGCAAAGGCCACAACTCAAAACATCCAAAGTGTGCAAGAATGTGACATTTAGTCAATGGAAGTTATAGTACATGAATTCCACTCAACTTGTGAGAAGTTGGGTTCCTTCTGTACTTTCCCGTGTGAAATGAAAGCAGGTGAGTTTTACAAACAAGGTGGTTCTATCTACATAAAAGAAGCATTTCAGAACTACTTGAATCATGTCTAATGCACTTTCTCCTTGTAACTGTGTATATAGTATGTGATATAACCATGTAGCTACAGTTTTTACCAACTTATGGATAGTTGGATATTTTGTAAATCCCAAAAAGAAATCTAAGCTTCAATATACTTACCATGTAACACGCCTTTGCTTCATAAATATATACAAAAATATTTACATATAGTGTGTGCTACTTGTTATAATATTGGGGCTTCATTCTTGCCTTTTTCTTTTGCTTTTGTATCTATGTACTTAGCCCATATGTTTCAATTCCAAAAAAAATGACCGTATCTTTGATTACATATAATGAGTAATAGTAGTTTATTTATAATGTAATGTAATCCTTATCTCATTTAACTTCATCTAATTAAAAGCTAACCATTGTGCTCACAAATATTTCATTTATAGCACTTGTTTAGTATATATCGCCAACAAATGCTATATGTCCCCTTCAATAGTTGTCTCTTTGTTGCATCTAAATTCCTTACAATAAACTATTATTATAAATAAAGTCCATTCTTCTAAAATATACCACATTTGTAGTATATTAGCTTAACATACATAATAAGTCCTTGAGCAATCTATTGTATTTGTGTTTCTTATGGTATTCTAAATTTACTGAGATTTAAACGAGATGTTACTGCATAAAATAAGTCACTACCTTATATTTTCCTTATATATACAAAGATGGTTTACATAATGTCCTTCCTCAACCATGACACAATCCACATTAAATTTGCAACCACCAGTAATAGGATAAACGTGTTAGGCTCATTCACTTAACACAGTTAGTATAACCTGTAGTTAGATTTCCTACTTCCATTGCACCCCAAATGAATAGTGCACTATTGTTATATTCATTTATTCCAAAACACCTTTCTTCTTGTGACGTTAGCATTGAGTGCATATTCAAACATTTATAGTGCTTGGAATTTACTTAGACAAATTAATATAGTGAACTAACTTTTTTACTCACTACACTTTCTCTTTTTTTGTTCTTACCAATACAACAAGCTACTTCCAAAGGCCAATACTTTCATATACATACCTATACAAAATCACATTTACAGGTATTATTCTTAAATTACTTTTACACTATGTAAATATTTTACACACTTTAATTTAAACCAATGGTTGCTAGTTAGCTATATTTTGTTGGCTACACAAGATATTCATTTCCTACTTCAAAAGTATAATTTTATGTCATTTATAGTAAGTAATAGCTGCCACCTGCAATTTACTTTTGCAAGGACTAGTGCGCTTTCTCATCACAATGTATTCTTTGACTGAGAATGCAATTAAGTTGATCAATGATGGAAACGTAGACTTGCAACCCCATCTACAAGCAATAGATATCTCAATGTTTGGCCATGGGCCTGAACCAACGAATTGCTATACAGTAGAACTCTCTGATGGGGTGCACAAGAAAAAGGGTACACTTCCAAAACACTACAACCACTACATAGATTTTGAAGAGCTCCAAAAGGGCTCTATACTTAAGCTCATTAAATATAGTTTCCCTATTATTTGTGATTCAAGGTGAGAAGCCATATGTCACTGCTCTTCTACAATATGCCAAATCATAACTTACAAATTATCATTTTTGAACCCTCTATGTCAAATTGCATCCTATTGATAATACTTCTTTATTGTATGCTTATAGGTGGATTGTCATAACAGAATTAGAAATCACATGTTTGCAGCAAGATATCATTGGCCAGCCCGCCTACCTTTCTAAAGAACAAACCCAACAAGTGCATGCCACATCTACAAGGCTTGATGACAATAGTATAGTACCACAACCACCTCTTGTGACAAAATATTCCTTGACTGACAATGCAATCAAGATGATGAATACTGGAAACCTAGACTTGCAACCCCATCTACAAGTACTAGATTGGAGCTCTCTGATGGGGCACATAAGCAGAAGTCTACACTTCCAAAAAAGTACAACCAGTTCATAGCTTCAAAAGAACTCCAGAAGGGATCGATACTTAAACTCATAATCTACAGGTGCTCTGTTCTTTGTAATTCAAGGTGAGCCACCATATTTCTATGCTCTTCTACATAATTCAATCTTGGAACAGAAACTAAAGCTGAGACCATAGTAAAAGGAGTGTTATTCAAGCAATTTATCTTCACAATCACAAATTTGTATGATTCAAGTGTTGCTCAGGCATAGGTAAAATCAACAATCACAAAGGTCGATGAGCTAGATTTTCTTGCAGAGAATTTTCTCATCTTGGGTGGAATAACTGATATGTGTCATTCCTAGTGTTTAGAAGTAGCTCAAGAGCTTATGTAATGTATATACAATTTTGAAGCATCTTATATAGTATACTTTTGATTGCACACATCAAATCTCAAAGTCACATGTCTATTGAAGATACTGGTATTATGAAAATAATGTGATTATTCTCTTCCACAAAATTACTTTTGTATATAGCATATCATATTGTATCTCAAATATTGTTCAAAAATAGAATGATAGAAGAATTTGTACCATAAATGTTTGGCTTCTTTAATTCTGTATGTATTTGTAAATGTACATTCGATGATTGTAGTTCCTATTTCCTTTACAGATGGCGACTTCCAACCCAAAAAACATACAATCTTGTAAAAGAAGTCATAACTACTATATTAAACATAAAGAAGAAATTAGCATTCACTGTCATATGGAATACATAGGAAAATAGATAATAAAGTCCAACATACCGATCTCCTTTTAGTCAAACCAACACAACATAGAACCATATGAAATTACATCCCAAACTTTAATACCCCTCTGTTTTGCTTCTTGTTCGAATAGCTTTATGCTATGTTTGGTTGTAGCTACTTTGATACTGGATACATTTTGTTATGATGTTTTGATCGCTACTATTGAGCGACAACTATTATTGTGTGTTGTGGATATTTTTTTATTGTTTCACATGCATTATGGATTAATGATGTTAGTAGAGTTAGCATGAGATGTTATTATGAGATTATCGATTATGATGTTGATGTCAGTCTTTGATGAGTGTATTGGTGAAGAGGACGGTTTCGCATCACTTGCTTGCGAGCGCCCTGCGAATCCATGATTTCTTCTTCATGGTGTGTATTATATGCTAGATATACTATATTATGTTGTTTACTTGATTTTAGGTTGCAGGTACATGACATCGACTCCACCTGGTCTCACAAGTTTGAGCGTGTCGATCCAATGGTTAAGTAGAAAGGGAGATAGTAGCTAGGTAACATGTGTCAGGTCTACGCCCTAGCCTTAGTGTGTCGTCAGTCCTGATTGTTGAGTTATGTTTTACCTTATTAATGTTATTTGATTATGTTGGATGCTTTATTATTTAATCAATATTTTAGAATTATTGCATTGCTGAAAGTAGAGGTTATTTTAATATTAAGTGAAATTTATGCTTAGATGAAATATTTATGCTGATGATGAAATTGTATTTAATTAAATTTTAATTTATTTAATTAATTAAATTAATCTTGGAAAAGGTTGAATTTAATTATTAAATAATTAAAATTAATTAATTGAGTTTATTGCATTAAATTTAATTAAATTAAATTAAAAGAATTGAAAGAAAAGTGAAATTGCATTTTAAAATCAATTTGGGGTTTTTGAAAATGGAAAAAGGAAATAAATATCTATTTTCAATTTGCATGCATTTGAAAATTAGGGTTGTGTAAGATATTTTTGGATATATGTGAATGGCATGTATTTGATTTAGAAGTAAAATTATTGGAGAAGAATTCATGCACAGGAGAAAAGGAATTTTGGAAAAACTTGCACAAAGAAGGATTTGAAGCAATTTTGGATTGTAGAGTTTGTTTGGAGAATAATTTGTTTGCAATTATCGAAGTTCTTGGATTGGATTTGTTGCACATTTGAAGAAATTTCAGGAATTCTTGGGAGGAAGCTTGCATCATATATTCATCTTCTTCTGTAGCTTTGGATTCCAGGTTTTGTCTTGTTTGATTCATTTCATATTATATTGTTTTCAAATTTTTCGTTAAAATCATTTGTGAATTGGAAATTGTTGTTTGAATCTAGATTTAATCCATCTAAAATTTGGGGAAGAATGTTTAAATTTACTGTAGCTTTTAATTCCATAAATGGGGGAAATTGAAGAAACATGGTTTAAATTAAACCTCGAATTGTGTTTTCAACATTTAGGTTTTAGTATGAAGATTTTACCTTGGTAAATTAGTCAGATCTGTTCTTCAAAAGAAAATCAAACCCTCATAGAAAACCTTCAGTAAAAGAACAAGATTTGTTTGATTTTCCATATTTAATTGTTTTTTTTTAAATTCAATGAATAGTGTTAAAAGAAACTTAAATTGCACCTTTTGAATTTAGAACGAAATTCTAGAAAAAATTAATTAATTTCCTATTCTAGTTTTATTTATAATTTTCTCGAATTGATCAGTTAAATATTATGTGCAAATACAAATATATTTATATATTTAATATGTATTATATTCGGATAAATATAAATACATAAAATATATAAATATATCGATTCTTTTAATTGTTAAAGATCTAATGTATATTGTTTATATTTTTTTTTTAAGAAAACGCCGTCGGCGAATTTGTGTTATATTTTGGTTTTCCGTACGAATTTATTACATAGGCCATCAATGGCGAAATCTTGTTTTCTGTGTATTCAAAATTTTAAAAAATTAAAAATGAATAAAATAAGATAAAAAATAAATAAAGTTGTTTGGGACGGTGGCTATGACCCCACCGCCCACATTCCAATGTGGGAGGGGCGCTGCCATGTGACAGCGTGCCCACCTTTTAAGGGGACGCACTGTCCCATGGAAGCACAGCCCCCACACAGGTGTTAAGGTCAGGCCCGGCTGGTACAAGGTACCGTCAGTGCCCTGTCTGATGGGACCTTGTTCTTTATGCATCGGTGTGCGGATTTTGACACTTATAGTGTCCTTCTCTGCGCCATCCGAAAACCTATGACCTTGGGGTTCGCTCCAATATGAGGCTTTATTGCTAAATAAAATTATATTTAGTATTTTCAAGCGTGATTTATGTATATATATATAGATAAATGTATAACTATTTATATATATATATAGATATATATCTTGTTTGTAGGTTATCAGACTATGATTAATTATTTTATATATATATATATATATCAATATACAAAATATTAATGTGGAAGATTTTAACATAAGTAATTGTCTTTCTTTTAAATTAATTTGTAATAATATTATGTTGAATGGGAAATATTAGGAAATTAAGTGGAATCGTGGAAATTAAAAGAATTATAGTAATCTGGTGGAATAGATGTGTAATTGAAAGAATTATCTTCTTGCATGATTGTATTTGAATTAAATACTGATGAAATATCTTATTTGGTTAAATTTGAATTGATCTTCTCTTTGTAAAAGTAAATGTAATCAATTTAATTATTATTTATTTTATTGAAGCATTGGCTTGTTACTGAAAAGTATTAGTTAGGATATGGATTTAACATATCCAAATATAGCATGATTCCTTGTCTTTGGGTATTCGTAGTATTTGTTTCCCTTATGTTAATTACTTGGGAACGGGTGATTGAGATTCAATTTGTAAGTCTTCCAGTGGATTTGGGTCATTCCCTTGTTAAGTTATTGTTCGCTTGTCCCTTGGGTAGTGCATGTTATGTTTTCAGTATTTACCCAGTTTCCACGAACGGGGATGTTTTGTACCTCCTATGAAAGGAGTGGCTTACGTGTGTTTGTTTCCTCCAAGATGTTTGGAGTGAGTTCTTTTATTTGTTTCCTCCTTGAGTTGGAGTGGTTATGATTCTTAGGTTGCATGCACTTGTGATTCCCTTGGTGATTAGTTTGGTTGTGTGTTTTCCATTAGAAGAGTGGCTTTTGTTAGGCGTCGAAGCCCAAAGAGGTAAATCGGGTAACCTTCAGAAGTTATTTAAACAAGTGATAATTAAAATAATGTACTTAGAAGATTAGGACTAACTTCTCACTAATCAAGATAATTTTACCTCGCTCATAGACACAAGGGCTTGTTTAGACTTGGGGTGAGTGAGAAGGCTTGGAATGGCAAGATCAACTATCTTGTCCTTATGAGAGGTAGTTGATTCTGCTTGAGTGAGTATGAGGGCCGGGATTCGGTTGAGGTCACCAGGATTACCTGTGTTGGAGCCTATGAAGAATTCCCAGAGGAGATCTCATTACTACCAGGCGATGACACTCTATCTAGGACAACTATTGTTTATTGTTATATGTGTATGGTTCTTTGAACATATTTGGTCTATTTTATGTCTGGAAGCAATGTGATCTATGTCAGTGATGTTAGTGTTGTACTTGTTTAGTTCATTTGTTTAGTTATGTCAGTATGAGTCTACCTTTGGTTTGTGGTAGTAGATTCTTGTCCATGTTACTTTGTTACTATCTCCTAGCAGGGGAGGTGGGCCTTCGGGTACCACTAGGTTGGGTGGAACATGCACCAAAACCGTTGGGTCCCCTTTGATCTTTAGTTCGTGGAGGCGAGACATCCAGTTGGAAAACTCGCGGTTATTGTTATTGTCTTCTTGTACTGTTGTAATTCTTCTTGTAATGAGTTTTTTACCCTCTTGTTGTTGAGGTGGATCTTGTAATTATTATACTTATGTATTTTGACTCATTATGGGAAGGAGGATTGTAGTCTTGTAATGGATTTATGTAATGGATTTATGTGATGGTTAATCTATTCTTATCTTGTATTTACTTATGTTGAATGTATGTCATTACTTGAGTTATTTAATGCAATGTAATTTAGATGATATATGTTGATGGGAATTTAAGTAATCTCAGTTATGTAGCCTTAGGGGAGGTTGTCAATTATAGGTGAACATGTATGTTTAATTCACTTTAATAAAAAAAATTTAGTACACTTTTATTATGAATTGAAACTTCCTCTAGGGTTGCGTGGCGGGGCATTACACAAATTGAAGACCTTTTTGATCGAGGATTGTCAATGTGTTCAAACCAAATTATGCACACTCTTCAAAATCAGTCCACAAGCTTACCACATACCGAAAAAAACTTTATAGAAGCTTCTAAACAATTTCGTTCAAGATTAGATAAACTATCAAACTTACCAACATGCACAATTTTCCATGAATGCTACCTAGGAATGCACACCAACTCAACACAAAGTGGTCCAGTTTGTTTTAGATGCTTTCATGAGAAAGGAAGACATCATTTTTCATCAAATAATTTTATGGACCTAGGATTACAACCTTATGAGCTACAAACACTAACACAAGTCGAAGAGATGCTTATAGCACGAGTCAATCCGATAATACAAGTAACACATGCTCATGGCGGCCAATACAAATATGGTGGGCACACAATTTGTTTCCCGCAAGATATCAAGACCATAGAAAAATACTTGCCGCATAAAATTGAAAACTTGGATGTGTTGGTGGTTGGAAGAACCAATACAAAAGGTGGCCATTATGATTGCTATGTAAGTAGGCATCATGTGTGGGCTGCACTAAAATATAAAATCACATATGACCCATACTACAAAGACATTGAGGTCAATTTTGCATCTCTTGCAGAGCTCCGTGATACAAATACAAACATTTCCAATATGCTCATAACATAATTTCTAACAATGAAAATATTATTGCACCAAACAATGCATCGACATTTTACGCAAACCCAATAGAGAATGAATTCACTTGCTCCTCATCATTTATGGCTAGAAAGAAACATTGCAAGTTAGAGATAAAAATGAAAGCATTATTGCTTGGCCAACACTTGAAACCTCACCAGTTAACGAATACAATACTGAGGGCCTTTTAGACATGGCTTTTCCTTCACTGTTTCCCAATGGTATTGCACTACATTTACAACCTCGCTATAGACAAGTTGAAATGCACGAATATGTGTTGCACCTAATGAAATTTCATGATAATAGATTTGGAAGGCATCCAAGGTTTAGATATTTTGTCTTAAACCTGTTGATGCGCCATTGAAGCCAAGGTGTTGCCTCTTGCTTTATCAAGAAAAATGTTGAGGACTGCATACCAACCACCATAGAAAGTCTTCGTCTCCATATACAACAATTTCCTCACACTAAAATAGCTGAACAATTGATACATTATGGATCATCCCTTGGAGGCACATGAGCATATTGGAATAAGTGTCATGGCGAATTATAAAATATGATAAACCAAATAGGCTCCCCCACACTATTCTTCACATTAAGTGTTACAGATACCAAATGCCCTAATTTACACCATCTATTTTCAAAGGGTACAATGCCAACATCAGGAAACAATAAAGATTGCATAACATTGTTACAAACCCACATACCACATCCTTATACTTGCATCAACAATTCACATTATTTCACAAAGAAGTCTTAGAGAAGCTTTACTGTGCAAAATACTTTTGGTACAGATATGAGTGGCAGCATCAAGGGTCCGCACATGTACATGGATTCCTATGGCTTGAAGGTGCACCAAACATGGACAAAATTGACTGGAGCAATAATGCAAATGTTGACACAACGAAATCATTCTTTAACAAATATGTTAGTGCTTGGAATCCTCAAAATATAGGAGACAGGAACAACACACACCATCGGTCTTTGCAAGATGATCCATGCTTATTAACAACACCTAAAATATTTTCTACAAATGCACTTTTTGACTACAAAGAGCTTCTCAACCGTGTCCAGAGACACACCAAACATTCATAATCAACTTGCCTTTGAAAGAAAGGCAACAACATGGAGTGTCGATATAGGGCACCCTGGATTGAATGTGCCACCTCTTCATTTTGCATTGATGAAAATGTGAAAAAAACCTTCAACCCTGTACGTAATGATGATAGGTTGAATATACATAGTCTAGAGATGCTTTCCATATGGAGAGCCAATATGGATTTTCAGCCTGTGCTTTCAAAAACACTTGTTCTAAAGTACATTGCCAAATATGTGGTAAAGGCTGAAAGAAAATCTGAAAGTTGTATTGATATGTTGACCCACATATGTCAAAAGCAAGCACTACAAGACAAAGCACTTGCAACTTACAAAAAATTCATGTCTAAGATTGTTGTAGATCATGACATAGATGCACAAGAAACATGCCATATGTTGCAAAAGTTACCCCTTGTTGTTTGCAATCATGAATTTATGGTCCTAAATGTTGGCCAAAAAGTTTTCAATCAAATCAGGACAAACTCAAATGAAAATACATTGCATCAAAGTTACCTCCAATTATACATGCAATGTCCTCCTCAAATGGAAACAATAACACTTCTTGAATCTGCAAAATGATTTTCGTTCTCATCAAGTCGCAAACAGTACAACTGGAAAGAAAGGAAACAAAAGGCAATTATCAGTGTCTTCCCCTTATTTACTACTATTCCAAAGGAGGATTCAGAACATTTTGATACATTTTTCTTGAGTGAACTACTTCTTTACAATCAATTTTGTAATATTTTTGTAGACATAGGTATTGAGAAAGAGACAATGACAATTGCAACAACTAGAATGACCGTACAATACCTCAAGCTTTACATGAAACTGTAGAACATTTCATAAGCACAAACAAGGTTAACCAACATGACAACCCAACACCATTTGAGCTTAATGACCTCCCATATCCACTCTACCCCAAAAAACAACTTGCTCTTACACTTATTTTGGACCATTGCAGTGCTTGTGAGCTAAAACAACCCTTGCACATGATCATACAAGGCACGGTAGGAACAAGGAAATCCTATCTTATTCATTGCATTAAACACACCCTTTCCCATTTGGTACCACAAGAACATAGCCCATTCCTTGTTGTTGCTCCTATAGGAATCGCAACATTCAACATACATGCCTCCACTATACATTCAACCTTGAAGATTCCAATCAAGGAAATGCAACCATTGAAGGGGCAATCGCTTGCAATGTTTCAACAGAACATGGAACATGTAAAATACCTCCTAATCAATGAAATGAGCTTTATAGGCCCAAAATTACTCTTGAAAATTCATACTAGGCTACGTGAGGCTTTCCCCCATCAACAACACTTGTGCTTTGATGGACGATCCATCATTCTTGTAGGAAACTTTGCACAACTACCCCTTGTTATGGAAAAACCTATATATGCCTCCCACACATATGTGAAAGCCCTATGGGAACAATTTCTATTATTGTCACATTAGAACAAATATTTTGACAAGATGGGGGCACTCAGGCTCAAGTTGACTTCCGAAAAACTCTACAAAACATTCATAATGCAGAACCAAATGAACAAGATTGGGAGCTACTAATGAGTCACACAAACACAATGCTATCAAACAATGAAAAAAAGTCTTTTGACCTAGCAATGCACCTATTTCTGACCAATGACTTAGTTGGCACACACAACAAAAAAATGATACACCTGGTAAACCTTCCTATTGCACTAATTATTGCAATAAAAACAAGCACTAAATCAAACATCGACAATGATGCTAACTATCTACCCCATGAACTCCTACTATATAGAGGCCAACGCATCATGCTAACTATGAACCTATGGACTCAAGCAGGCCTTGTTAATGGTTCTCTTGGAGAGGTTTTAGATATTGTATACACAGAAAGCTCTAAACCACCAAACTTACCATTATATGTAGTGGTAAAATTTGATACTTACAATGGCCCACCTTGGAACGTACATGCTCCAACAAATACTCCAATATCACCTATATCCCTAGGTTCTCATAGAAAGCTACCACTATGCATGGCATGGGCAACAGAAAACCCAAGGATTAACAATCAAACGAGCAACAATCAATATAGGTAAAAAAGAAAGACAGGGACTGACTTTTACGACTATATCTAGAGTTAAATCAATACATGGACTTAGGATCAAACCACCATTTTACTTTGACCAATACTCATGAATGAAGAACAATCCATACACAATTATCAGGAAAAAAGAAGAGCCTTGACTATGTCTTCTCTCATTATGATGAGAACAGGTACACATACATAAACACACCACTCTCTTTAAAAAATGTATTTGTTTAAATTTTCTCTTTACCAAATTCATATAATACATATTATTGTTTCCATATTTACACCACATTGACAATCACATGTAGGTGGATATTCCAGAATCTTATACTACTGCAATGGTTTCTTCAATCTACAAATTTTTTTCCAGAGTAAGCTGAAAACCTCCCACCAAAGTCTAGCAATGGTCATTTCGATGATCCAAATCTACTTCAAAATCAAATGATCCATGTCAAGAACATGAACCAAATCATATTGAAGACAACACCACATAGAATCAAGATCAAGAATCCATACCTCCAATATACTACGATGATGTGATGAGAATTCCCAAATTCATACAAGATGATACACATGATGATGATACAACCATAGCCCACCTAGTCCTCCATCCTAACTATACACGTAAATGTTCTACAAAAATAAGGGTCTCCCACTCTAAGCATCATTATCAATGAGCAAGAGTCTTCTACTGTTACATATCTACAATCCTGCGCAGCTTTTGGGTTTTCTAGAAAAAAAGGAATATAGATAACTCTTAAACAATAGAGGGAACTTTGTCTAGTGCAAACATAAGCATGGGGAGAATGTAGAGTCCTTATGATAAGAACTACTATCAATGCTACAACTATTTATAACTTCAATCAGCATTCATGCATCATCCCATCCATAAATTGTACCCAACCACATGAGAACAAGGTATATCAAAGAAAGGAACAAATAACTGACGTCAAATAATCATTGAAGAAAAATGGACAAATAAAATTCAAATGGATACCAAAAAATACAAAAAAAAAAAGTCATCCGTATCAACCTCCATTAGTCAAAGAAAGTATGGGGAAAAAACTTAAAAAGGGAAGTCCATCCATTAAAAAAGTCCAACAATGCAGAAGAAAGCTTCAAGAGTGACCTATGAGATATATGAAAAAAAAATTCCCAACCGAATCACCAATTCTACCTACCACTGCTCATTTGCCAAGTTTGGAAAAAAAAGATTCGAACTGTCAGCCAAACAATCTATATTCATATCTCTCAACATACACTAACCATGTGTTGACAACAACACTTTATCATAAGGACTCTGCTAGCTCCCTATAGTGATGTGTGCATCTAGATGAGGCAAACTTTGATATTTACAAATAACAAAAAACACTTCATAAAACATCTACATACACCCAATCAGGTAGAAGCATCTCACCCTATCCATATTATATCCAACACTCGATCCAACTTATCCATAATAAATTCGTTCACCCATGAACAAGCTATCAATTCCATGTTCACCGATCGCCATTCATATTCCAAATCAATTTTGATCTTGTTCAACGACTAGTGTACAGTTAACACTTGCTAATGGTATATTTCTTGACATGGGTCATTATCATCCGCCATCCAAATTTTTCATGCCTTAGATATCCATTCATCCATTCATTTATCCATGCATCTGCCCATTAAATTCCATACACTGCTACAAACTAGGGCCAAATACTTGCATATTTCTTCAAGAACATAATGCCATCTTAGTTACACATACATCTATTCTTTTCATAGAATATATATTCCATACAATTTGTATTTAATTCAAACAAAATTGTATATATTTGGGAGTACACAAAACATGCCAAAGCTGTTCTCTATATATTACTGGCATTATCTACATAATTTGAACAAGAGGGAATGAACACATTTTATGTTTACTTCTTTATTAATTCAAACAAGATAGAATGAACACATTGTATATTTACTTCTATATAATTCGAACAATATAGAATAAAAAAATGTATGTTTACTTCTTTATTATCTTTCCGTAATGTCTATTTTCTTATGCTACTTGTGTATGGGTGTATCCCAAAAATATGTATTAAATGCGCTTTGTAAACAAAAATACAAACAATGCTAAACAAGTTCTAAAGTGCATGCCACTCCCCTTCTTACTACTCCATACATTCCTATCGGCGCAACCCTTGCACCCCCTCCGGTGCAAGTGCTAGTTATAAGTTTATTTATATATTTATATATGTATATTTGTTCTTACTTATAATACCCATAACATTGGTGATTCCATTTAATCATAAAATTTCTATAATAAAAGATTAATTAATAATTTAAGTTCATTAATAAATAATGAAAATACAAATAAGATTTATTATTGTTTTATATATATATATATATATTATTTCATTTGAGACATAAGAAGAATGTGTATCTTGAGAATGATATTCCTTGATGCCCTTTTACATAAAATTATCTAAGTTACATATGCTAACCTAGTTTAAGTAGTAAATTTTAAATGATAGTATTGAATTCATAATTAAAGTGTTATGTCTTCAATACCAAACTATTAAACACTTGTTTGATAACCTTTCTAGGATGATTCCATGACAATAAAGTTTCATGAATAATAATACTAATATTTTAACTTTTGAAGTGTTTACAAAGTTAAAGATGTGAACTATTTAATTTAATATAATGATGGCACCAATTATGCAAGATCTCACAAGACACAAATACACAACTTACTCATATGACACGAAGAACCAAAAGTGGAGGGGTACCACACCAAAGACAGATCATCACGATACAACATTTGGAGTATGCCAAGCCAAATCACCAAATTAACAAAGATGAACCTTAATCAATCAAGAAGCTATAGATTTTGTTGTGCTTTGATCATGTGTAAAGATGTTAAGAGTAGTGTTGTGCAATTTTTGCACACACGCCCCACTAAAAGTGGGGACCCTCTTTCTTCTCATTTTTGGTGTTTTGACCCTACTTTTCTAGGGGTTTTTGCTTGCCTGGGTTTGTGCTTTAATGTCCATCTTTCCAATTGAAGTGGCACACTTTTGAAATTCATTGAAAATCTTAAGTTCTGACTTCATTTCGGGTTTTTCACTGTTTTTGAGAAAATCCGCCTAGGCCGGATTCTCCTAGTTTCCCTTCAATGTCTGATGCTGCCTTTTACCCTACTTTCGGGAAAGTCCGTATGTTCCATATTTCCTCGAGGTCCGTCGCAACGTCGAATCCCCAGTTTTTATGCGGTCATGGCTGTCTTGTCGAATGCATTAATGGCATTTTTGCGAATGTTTGGAGCTTTGATATATTGATTCTTTGGGAAGTAATTAATCATTTGAGTTTGTGCATTTGCCATCATCTGAGCTTGTGTCTTGAAGTTCTTGGTATTTTGTTGGATATCTAGATTTTCGGAGCTATTTGGATTGTGCGTTTGCATTTCTTGTGCGTGGATTATATCCGGCTCACATTAAACGGTTATTTGTTGGCTTCACCAGTTTTGGCCTTTGTGCTTCCATGGTATGTAGATGTGCCTTTTTCTTTGTTGATTTCAATTGCTTTCCTTCGTTTGCTTGGGAAGTCCTTCGTGGTTTCTTGGTTTTTGAGTGTGCATCATCATTGAGCATTTTGAGGTTTTCATTAGTGTACCAGTCCGTTTGGTTGATTGAACGCTTTTGCTTGGTCTGGTATTTCTTTTGGGTATGGGCGCTTGCTTGCTTTAGTTTTAAAATTTCCATTCTGGTGTATGAGCGAGTCGTTCTTCCTCCCCTGTGCTCTCATGGTGGACATTTAGGGTTCTTGACCTAGCGCATGGCCAACCCTCCTCAAATTGTTGTGAGGAGTGTCCTTAGTTCATGTTTTATTCATTGGAGGCCCAAGTTGAGTTGGTTTCAGAGTTTTGTCTTAAATACGGAGTGATTTGAATCATTTTGGTAAAAGTACTAAAGATGTAGACAAGTTCGGGTTTTCAAGGTCCTCGCGGAATTCCGCTTCCCCCGGATTTCCCCGAATTTTGTATCTCTTCCTCTTTTATCACTTTTTATTCGATTTCATTGGGTTTCGCCAAAATCTGTTCCATCTGGATTCTCCCGATGTCCGCGGTCGAGTCGTTTTATCGATTTCATGCTTTAATAATGTTATATCTGGGTTTCGCCAAAATTCGTTCCATCCGTATTTTCACAAATTGTTTGTCTCTTCATTTTCCTCGCGTTAGTTATAACTATTGATGTTTTCGCCAAAATCCGTCTCTAGCGGATTCTTCCGGGTTTTTCTGGGAAATGTTCAATTTGATAGTTATAAATGTCTAGTTTATTGGTAAACTATTTCAATGATTTAAGGAGATTATACTAAGTGTTTCTAATGATTTCCCTTTGTTAATTAATGAGTTTAAATGATGTTTCAGGATTTTTGCATGCCTGGTTCGTTGGAATCCGCCTGGTCCAGATTTTCTAGAAAATCCTTCCCAGTACAAAATCCGTGAGGGGGCTAAATCCTTAATTTTGGGGTACAAATCTTCTACACTTGTTACTTCTCATGGATCTAATTGTGGTCATCTTCATATGTTTGTAGGCAGGATTAGGACAGGATATTGTTGGTCAAGGAAAGGGAAAGGTAATGGGTCCTAGTACAAAGACTTTTTCCATTACTGATCCAGAAAAGGTAAAGTTGGATATAAAGAGAAAAATTCCTGAAAGTAAGCTAACCTCAATTTGGTCAAAAATCACAGATACAAACATGGGCATGTGGGACTATGAAGAATTTAAGGCTGAGATGTCAGCACCGAACCCTCCTCTGTTGGAAAAAAATAATAGTGGACTCCGGATTGGCTCATGTGGCAGGTTTTCCTTCTACAGTGCAATGTTATGAGTTGGTGTTAGAATGTGCCAGAAATTATGATAGAGGCACATAGAGGATTATTGGTCCCCAGGGAAGGATTCTTGCAGGTTTCAGTCCAATATCCATTGCTGCAACCTTTGACAAGAATGGGGCTAAAAATTATTATGAGGAAGACATAGTCAAGTCTTAGCAGGTGATCAATTCTTGGCTTGAGAAGCCTAAATCCCATTTTTCCAAGTTGCCTAAGCAACTATTCAGGCTTAAGTTCAAAAGAGAGAACTACAATGCTATCACTCTTCTTAGCAAGTTGGTGGGATTAAAGAGTGCAGGTGTCTTCAAGAACTGGATGTTTAATGTGATTGCTAGAATGGAGCAGGGATTTGACTATCACTGGGCAGGTCCCATCAGTGTTGTGATTCATGACCAGTTATGCAGTGTCTTGAAAACCAAGACTTTTACTATGACTTCCTACCTAGTGTATTCATTGGCGAGGCTTCATCCATACAAGGGATTGAGCACTAGGGGTATCTTTGGGCAAGATGCTATTTACAAAGTGTATCCACAGTTGCACCTGACTGGAGGGAGTTACAGGAGATCCAATGATGCCTTCACAATGTGCATCACTAGATTGCTCGAAGGTGTAGAGCATGTGAGAATCTCAGACAAGGCAAAAGAGTTGATAAGGCAATATGGAGCGTGGTTTATCCAACTCCCGACCTTCTCATATATCATGATCGATGGTTTTCAGAGGGCTCCCTACAAACTGCCAAGGTATCCTACTGACCACATTATTTTTCTAGAAGTCACTAGGCAGATTTATGACTTTGATATTATAGTAAAGGGAGAAATGCATAAGGCAAGTATTGGGAGTGATTTTCCCTTAAAGATTGGAATGAATGAGGTATGTCCTTCTATACAGTTCGCTCATGCTTCTGAGGAAGAAATGGGTACTCTTGGTCTTACCTTTCACACCAAGAGGGCAAGATTTGACATCACTGGCGAAGCTCAGAAGAAGGCTAGTGGGGAATATAGCCACAAGGATCACATTGAAGACTATTGGGTCAACCTTGCTGATGAGTTTGAGGTAAGAAAGAAGAAGTTCTCTAGGTTGTCGGTGGATTTGGTAAGACTGTATGATGTGAGGGTCATTCCAGACTAGGTAGAGGAAGATGGAAATGTGATCCAGGGTCATGTCTATGAAGCAGTGAAAGATAAACTAGTTGGAGAAGTTGACTTGCTAGAGGAGGAAAAGACTGAGTTGGACCAAGTCATGGCCCCAGTGATCAAATATACCAAGATGTGGTTGAAGCACAAGATGTTGGAGCTAGAAAGCGAAGGTGTTCCATGCACCTATGATTTGATGGGAGATTTAGAGTCTCGTTTTGCTTCTGAAGAGTCAACTGAACATGATCCAAAGGGCAAAGAGAAAGTGGATTCTCCTTTTAGAATCTAGGTAAGAGAGATTCAGACTGCAAAGGTGAGCAAACAAAGAAGGCCTGTTGCTAAGAAGAGGAGACATGCCTCTAAGAAAGAAGTCGAAAAGAATAAGGAAGAAGAGGAGGAGGTTGAAATTGTTCATGCATTAATGAAGAAGAGAAGAGTTACAAGGCCATCACAGAAGGTGGAGGAAGCCCCTAGGGTTGACAGGGAAATTGAGCCAATAGTGGTAGAGATGGAAAGCTCAGGGGAAAAGACACAGGTTTACATGAGGAGATCAAGGACTCCTTCCCCAAGGGATACTGTAGTAAAGGAGAATGTTTCAGCAAGTATCCCTGTTGTTGAACAAGTAAGTCCCTCCATTCCTCAAGATGTTGGTAGTGTATGGGGAGAACCAAAGAAAGATGAAAGTCTTAAGGATTTGGATGAGGAAGAATTTCAAGAAGGAGAACTCTTTAGGGTAGAGGCAGAAATTGATAAGGTATTGCAGTCTCTCTTGGTAGTACATGCAGATTCACCTATGAGGGAATAAATGAACAAGTCTCCTCAAAAGGAGGAAGAAATACCAATTAGGGCCCCTTCACCAATGCATATAGTTGTGGAAGAGCAGGTACAACAGGAAGAGAACCCAACTGTGGATGTTCCTAAAAGTCCAAGTGCTGAAAAAGATGCAACTGTTGATCAATAGGAGAAGGAACGGGATAAACAAGACATAGTACCTATTGGGTCCACTATTCCGGATTGGCTTGAGAAAGGTTTGAGGAGAAAAATGGTAATAGTGGAGGATGCTCCTCCTAATTAGGAAGCCCTTATGGCTAATGTGGAGAAGGAGAAAATTAAGAAGAAAGCTGGGGTTGTATCTCGAATTGAAAGAGATGGATCAGGTAACCAGATGGTCCACATTGCTACTCCTGCTCCAAACAAAGATAGACTTAATGTGATTTCCTAGGACTATCATGTGCAGACTATTGACTTGGGGCATGCTACCATGGAGCAGGATATTGAAGAATATGAGGGCTCCAGTGCAGTGATTGTGGGGAGATTGAATAAGGCAGTACAAACTAGGCATGAGATGGAGAAGGAGAATGAAAAACTAAGGAAATACTTGGAAGAGTTAATGAAACCTTTGCAAGCTATTGGATCCTCCTCTTCTACTGTAGGATTCCTACCCTAGGAAACGATCTCTGAGTTAGAAAAGATGAAGGGCACCTCACATGCTGCAATCACTTGGTTACAAGGTGTCCAAGCCAAAGGGGATGATGCCATTAGGAGTATTTTGTCTACTATAGGAGATGCTACAAGGTCAATAACATGGTTGAAGACTGTGTTAGCTTAAGATAAGGAAGATATGGATCTCCTACTACAAAAGGTTACAACAATCATGGGATTCGTTGAGGACAAATTGGTAAGATGTGGGATTCTTTCTCTTCCAAGAGTTTTTGAACCTTGGGAATGGTTTGAAATCCTGCTAATGAGACAGAGAGCCTTGAAGAAGATCAATAAATAGGAAAAAAAAATTGAGGATTCTTTGACCAGTATATATGACAAATGTATTTCATTCTTTGAGGTCATGACTGGAAGGAAGAATTTTGCTCTGAAACATCTCTGTTTGGAGCAACTTAGAGAATGGTGGAGGGATGTTTATTCCCCAGTCAGTGAAGGGCCAGTTACTAGACATCAAGTGGATGATGCTACAACTTATATTGCATTCATCGATAGGTATTTAACCAACAAGGCCGATTGGGATGGTACAGTTAGGTAGGCAAGAGAAGATATCAAGTCTCTTCACAGAAAGATTAGGGTTTTATTTGTGCCACCTGTTGCTGAGCTGGATAGGGTCCTATTGGCCGTACATGGTGAAGAAGATAAATCTAAGGATAAGGATGGGGAGTAACTATATAGGGTTACATTGGTATTTGTGCTTCCCATTAGTTCACATGTATTGGGCCGACCTTTTGATATGTTGGTTGTTTTGGATGAAATTGGTGCTATTGGCACATTTCATATGTTTGAATTATTCTTTGAGGCGAACCTCTTGTAGGTCATGTTTTTATTGTAAAATTATAATTTGGGCCAACCTATCTTATGGATTCTCGATAAAAACGGGCACGTTGCCTCATTTGGAGATATAGATGGAGATTATAGAATAGATATAGAAGAATAGAAATAGAGTCTGATATTAGAGTGAATTAGGGTTTATTTGCAAGCAAATATTGTAAACTGGAATTGTTGCTACTTTGGATAATTCAATATAAGGAAGATATTTTGTTTGGTATATATCTTGTGGAGTTCATCTAGCATGGTTCTTGTTCTTCTATCTTTCAAATTGCTTATGAGTTCATGGTTAAATTGTTTGGTGATACTTAGGGTTTCATGTTTGGAATGTTTGCAGCGATCTCTAGTCCATACTTTTTGCAATTAGCAGATTGTTAGCTGCTTTGCAAAGTTAGCCTAGACTTACACTTGTGCTTAGTTTAGTTATAAATATTTATTCATCTCAATTGCAATAGGATTGTTTGAATGAATGTTTGTGATTTGAAAATATTAAATACCTCAGAAGATTGCACTATTTCTATGACATTGCAGATTCATTTGGGTTAAACAGAAAGTAGTTTATGAGAGATCAGTCCATTTTGAACATTTTATCTTTAAGCATTGTCAATCTTAGGGTTAGAAGTAGTCTTAGAATTATCTCTGAAACCTTTATCTTTTGTTGTTTCTTTGTTATTCAATTTGCATCAAATTTAAAAGTATCAATACATTGCTAGATTTGATAAATTTAGAGTCCAGTGCTTGCTTGTAGTAAGGTCCATTTTTGATTACCAACATTTTCACATTTATCACTGCATTGTCAAGACCTGACATTAGAGACCTTGGGGTTATCTCTTTTCCCATAGAGATTTTCCTTTCAAGAGAGATAGGATATCATAATCTGTTTGAGTTGTTGCCGTGCAGAAAACACCATCAACAGATTGGCGCTAGGAGGAGGGCCTTTGAATAAGCAAGTTGGAGCATTTCCTAATTGCCATCCCTCCTGAGATACTTGTTGATGGTTAAAATGACACAAACTGTTAGAGTAAAGTAATTAATTAACTTTACTCTCCTCTTAAGATTTCATCTTGCACATTATGAGAGCCAAACCCTTGTCTTGATCTCTCTCTTTCTCTTTGACAAGTCTTTTGCATGCAGGTATTGATCGGGTTCTGTGGATTTGCATTTCTCAAATCCTACATGGTATCAGAGCCAGATCTGCTACAGCTTGTTCAGTTTTTGAAAGAATTAGAGATCTTTTTTTGGTTGCATCAGATCTGTGTTTATTTTCTAGTTTTTATTTGGAATAGGGGGTTTATTTTTTTGGTGCACTTTGAGCTCAAACGGACCTCACCGTTGAGCTCGTAGCATCCAAAAACCCCTATTTTGATATAAAATTCATCAAATTTGGCTTCATGGCGTTAGATCTATGAGGGTTTGATGTTTTTTGAGGGTTCCTGATCCAAAGCATACCTGAAATTTTGGAGCAATTTCAGCCCAAACGGACCTCATCATTGCATTCAGAGCACCCAAAAACCCCTAAATTGACTATAAAATCATCGAAATGGGACACAGTGACTCCGAGAGGGAAAAAATT
The DNA here is from genome assembly GCA_007115665.2 of Sequoiadendron giganteum. Taxonomy (NCBI): domain Eukaryota; kingdom Viridiplantae; phylum Streptophyta; class Pinopsida; order Cupressales; family Cupressaceae; genus Sequoiadendron; species Sequoiadendron giganteum. The sequence continues at coordinate 422,087,047 of CM021102.1, read as the reverse complement.
TTCATTTCTGGGTCGTACGGCCTGGTACGGCACTCAATCCAAATTTTTTTTTTTAAAATCACAGAGTTATGGCGCCGCCGTCAGTTAACCGCTAGCGGTTAATGCTAGTGGTTAGCCTAACCACCAGGCTTAACCCTCAAACCTTTTTGGAGCAGTTTTGGTATTTTGGCCATAACTTTTGCATACAAACTCGGTTTTTCGAAAACAAAATATTGTTGGAAAGCTGGTTCTAAGCCTATTCTGATGGTGTAGGAATTTATTCAAAAATATTCAGTTTGCATGTAGTTTTTTTCAGTCAAAGTTAGATGATCTTTTTGCACTCCGAGGGGCATAACTTGCTCAATTTTGCTCCGTTTTTCGAAAGTGAATAGGCGTCGGAAAGGTGGTTCTATAATCTTTCCAGATATGTAGTTTATTTCACCATAAAATTCTTCAAGTACACCAAGATTTGTCTCATACATATACTGCTTTTTATTATTTTCTGGCTTTCAATTTGTACTGGGGATTGGTTTTTTGCATTGTGGGGGGGTGTTTTTTCCTGCTCTTTGTTATGTACATCAAAAAACTAGAATCTATAAACACCAAAACAAAAAAAAACCCTTCTGCATCTTCTGTCTAGTTCTGAAAGACCGCTTAATAATAAAAAAAAAAACATTTAGAGCAGTTGAGGCATAGTTCACAGCATGGCCGACAGATCTATTGAGCTTCTCACACCACATAATTATCACACTTAGAAGGGTCGCATGATGACACTTCTCCAGTCTCGAGGGTTCTGGTCCTGTTTGGATGCGGTTCAGCCTCCATTAACTCACACCTTTGAGGTTATGCAGCACAGGAACAATATGGATCAGGCTATGGGATTGATGGCTTTGCACATTTCAGACAATCTCTTGTTTCATCTTGAAGGGTGTCTACACCTAGGGCCTATTGGACCAAGTTTGAGAGAGTTTTTGGCACTATCAACGAGTTTAGAGCACTACAGATTGAGGCAGAGTTGACTTCACTTGTACCTGATTCTTTTCCCTCCATTGAGGACTTTCTGATGAAATTCAAACAACAAAGATCTCTTCTACAGGGTTGTGGTAAGGTTAAGACTGATACAGAGTGTATTTACCTATTTTTGTCAAAGCTTCATGGGAACTTTCAGATATTCTCATCTACCTTCCATTCCACTATGGATGCCTTGGGTGCACATTTTACCATGCCTTCTTTTGAGGCGTTTTGTGATCATTTGACACGAGAGCAAGCTAAGATATCACAGTTGGATGCTCTCACAGGATCACCACACCAAGCATTGGTAGCACAGTCATCTTAGGGGAAGCAAAAGAAGAAACAAAAACAAAAACCACAGACCACGGAGCATTGGAAGGATTCTAGTTCACAAAAGACTTCTGATTCACCTTCTCCTAAGGGGGAATCATCGAAGAAAGATAGACCTAAGTGTGCTTATTGCACTAAGCTAGGACATGATGAGTCCAAGTGTTATGAGAAGAAGATAGATGGATATGCAAAACAGGTTTTAGATTTGACAACTCTTCTTGAGAAGAACCATATTCATCACTCTTCTTCATCTACTTCAGGTGGGTCTTCTTCTTCACCATCATTCTAGATAGATGGACAGGCCCCACATAAGGGTCATGCATTATGTGCAACCACTAGTTCACATTCATCTAGATGGCTACTGAATTCAAGTCCTTCACACCATATGGCATCTTCTCAGGACATGTTCTCATCTTTCGAGGTTGCATCCTCACCACACATATTGATGGGTAATAACACTTATATGAGTGTATGTGGGAAAGGTTCTATCGATATTGATGACGGTACATTCAATGATGTACTATGTGTTCCATATTTTTCCACTAACCTTCTCTCCATTTATCAGATTGCTCACAGTGGGACAGGGAAGACAGTTGAGTTCACACTTGATTCAGTGCACATCAGAGACATTCAGACTGGCAGTATTGTTGTAATAGGGATAGTTGATTATTCTTCCCGATTGTATGCATTCACACACTTTGGTCCACCATCTCCCTCTCTTTCTACAAGAGAGCATGCAGTATCTGAGGAGAAGTTCGATCACTTGAACTTATGTGTTCTTCCATCTGTTCATGAGACTAGTGTTGAGACTTCTACACCTCTTCCTCTTGTTGAGATCACATTTGTTCAGCAGGATACCTCTTCAGTTGTGACTGACATTGTTGCTCCACTCATCGAGGCATCAAGTGCAGTTGTTGAGGCCATATCTAAGGATATACCTTTCCTCACAGATGACAGATTCAGCACACCTGTTATCCCTTCTTCATTGGAGATTCCATTTCAGGATCATCTTGAGTTGTTTGATTCACCATTTTGTTATTCATACACTCATGTTGTTGTTTTTTTTTTCAGTGCGCATCATCTAGGACTTCCATTTTCACCTCACATCTAGGGATTTCCTCTTCTTTGACCGTTGGATCTGTTTCTTCCTCCGAGGCGACACATCGGTTTGATCATTGGCACAGGGGTTCTCTCATTCTGGGGGGGCTTTGGAGTCTCCACTCTCTCTCATGGGGGGGTATCTGATTGTATATCTACATATGTTCTTGAGAGAGTCTCTTGAGACATTCCATTTGTACTTTCTTTTTTGCATCTCTTTTTGGAGAGGAGTTTTTTCCCACTGGGTTTTCTCCTTTTCTCCGTTTCATAGAGATTTCCTTGTACTTGGGTACCTGATCAGGCCTAGTTGTTGGGACCCAATTTTACTTTGATGCATTGTAGTTACTTTTGCTTTCTTGCACTAGTTTGTAGCTACACTCTTGCTCATCTTAAGGGGGGGTGTTAGTGTAAAGTAATTAATTAACTTTACTCTCCTCTTAAGATTTCATCTTGCACATTGTGAGAGCCAAACCCTTGTCTTGATCTCTCTCTTTCTCTGTGACAAGTCTTTTGCATGCAAGTATTGATCGGGTTCTGTGGATTTGTATTTCTCAAATCCTACACAAACAACATTAAAATAGAATATTTCTACTCTATTTCTCCTGAAAGAGAAAGACAACATGTAGTAGCCTAACTCCCAAGGTCTTGGTAGTTGGTTCTCAACTGTCTGATGTCACTCAATTGGTTCATACAACTGTAATATTCAAGGGGCCTATGCTGGTAACAAAGGATTCAAGCTATGACTCTCTTTATCGAAATAGTTCTTGTAAATCAATGGGTTTTAAATAAAAGAAAAAGATAGATCCAAGGGGTAAATCAGCAAGTATGAATTAAATTTATCTAATATCCAGACATATACTTTTAATAATGAATGTTTTCTTAACCGATCACAAAAACCATAGCATGACACAACCCACAGTATGACTGTACCATCGTATACATCTTAGGTGCTTAATTCAATTCCACTATTCGCATATCACAAGTATTTCCAAGATTTCAAAATAACACACCTTCATTCATCATCAAAACTATAGATCAACAGACTTCAATAACTTTAATTCAATGATAATTTAACAAGATAATCTTTAAACTTGGTTTCTCCTAATGACTTTCATCACATAAGAAACTATCATGCTTCAGCACAATTACTGGCATTTAGGTGGATTATAAATCATTAACCTTATCAAACAACACAATTCAATGTAAACTCCATATTTCGTAAACCTGCAATTCTATTAACTGTCAAAAGATCTAGTACAAATGTATCTCTGCAAAACTCTATAAAATTCTATCTCCTAGCACTAGGTAAGCCAATCCAATTCTCAATTAGCCAACCCTTACAATGTGATACCCATCTGGTATTTATAGATATACAAAAAGAAGTTCGAACTTCACTTCTATCTTAAGCTTTCCACCTTTTTAGGAACAATTAACTTTCTTGGAAACTCAGATCAACTTTGATCTTGAGTTCTTACATTATACATTCAGTTTGATCTAAAAATAGAAGATAGAAATAGAAGAAAAGAAGTCATGCACCTTTAAGACTATCAGTGCTACATGCATGCAACATGCAAGGAAGAAGAACATCATGCATGCATATTTGTATGCATGTGAAGCTGGATCCGCTATGAACTCATCATAACTAGTGAAGACTTGTTGTAGCATATCCATATCTGGCCCATCAATCTAGTCATCTTCAAATTTGATGCGATCCAACTCAACCGCAACAAACTCTTTCATACTTTTCACCTTGATCAATTCTCTCCCTGCAGCTTTTATTTCTTCTTTGACTTCTACAAGCCTATCTATCACCAAGTCTCCTCCATCATCTTTCTCCTGCATGAGTCCTTGGAATCTTTCATTCCATTTTTCTCTAACTTGACTCAACGGCATGCCATCTTTAGTCATTACATTCACATCTATAATTATGGCCATAACCGCTTCCAACTCTTCCAACTGCTTCATTGAATTATTAACTACTTCCTAAATCTCATCCTTATGCTTGCTCAAAAAGCCAGTTCTAAACTTAAGTATGCGAGCAGTCTTTTCTACAAAATCTTTGTTATCATCTTCAAGTATAGATTCTTCCAGAAGAGTAGTTAGAGGCAATGTATTTATCTTTTCTAACTTTTCACTATACTCCTTATACTCTTCTTCTAATTTCTCGATGCCTCAATATATTGATGCGTCTCTTTTATTACTCCTTCTGCCTCTTTGTAGGTCTCAAATCATTTTGTTAAAACCTCACCTACCTCATGGTTCAATTTTTCTATCCATTTATCTACCATCTCCGCCTTACCTCTAACTTGCACCGAATCATCAACCTCCTTTTTGCTTAGCAAAACAGGAGTCTCAATAGCTGCAACCTGTTGTGACCTTGGAGAGGAGACACTCTTCAAGAATGAATGTAACTGATCCAATTGAGCCTTAAGATCATCTTTCTTTTGTTTTTCCTTCATCGTTCTTGATTTAGTTGTTGAAGCCACCACATCAATCAGATTCATTTGTTGATTTCTCATGAGTCTTCTCAAATTAACCGTACTCAATTGATAGTCTGTTAGCTGCATATCCCCTACCTCCTTTTCAGTCATAGGCATGGCACATTCAGCAACTATCTCCCCTTTATCCGTGATTCTAGTAGAATGTAAAACTTTAGCCTTCTTTTTAGGCCTTTCCTATTCAATCTCCTTCATCATGTCCTCCCAATTAAGAGGTTGAGGAGGTGTTCTAGCTCTCTTCTGTAAATCTAATTTCAACCATATAGGAGCACTAGGAGTAGTCATCATCATGGAAGAGGTAGCAGCAACTATAGAGGATGGTTGAACATTTACCTTAGGCTGAGAATCAACCTTTGCTTTCTCTTGTTGTTCCTACAGCACATGCATCTGCACCAACTTCTCAGCCTCTTATCTATCTCTTTGTTCCTGCATTTTCTTGTCTTCTTCTTCTTTTCTCAATCTCTCTTATTCCATCGGATCCTTCTCTAATTTCTCTTTTTCTAAGGCCATGAGCTTCTCTGCCTCCAAAGCTTTAAGTTTTGCAGCTTCGGCCTCTTCTTCCTTTTGCTTCCTAATTAACTCTTTGACCTCTTTTTCTTTCCTTATCTTTTCCGATTCTTCCTTTTCTATCCTTTCCATTTCTAAGGCTATGAGCTTCTCTGCTTTTTCCCTTTCTTCTTCAGCTTGTTGTTTCTTTATTAGCTCTTCAACATCTCTTTCCTTTCTTATAGCTTCAGCTTCTTGTTCTTTCTGTCGAGCCTCCTCTGCAAGCTTCAATCTAGCAACCAGGGCTTCCTTTTCCCTTTGGTTTCTTGCTTTCTCCTCCTCAAGATCATGGATCTTCTGTATCAATTCTAGCTTTTCATTTTCTGCTTTGACCTTGATCTCGTGCTCTTGTTGCCTCATTTGCTCCTCCATTGTATCAATTGCTGTCCTTGTTTCAATTTCTTTTACCTTTAATTGTTTTTGTTGAAGTAGAGCATCAGCTTGTAACTTTGCATCCATTTCCTTTTGCTTCTCCACTGCATCCCTTGCATCAGACTCTCTTGTAGCATCTTCAAACTGCTTCCATTGCTCTTCTTGCATCAAAATCTGCTCAATAGTCCCCTCCAAAGGCATGTTTTCTTGCAGGTCCTTCTCTGAAAGAGTTTCATCTGAGTTTGTCTCAATTTCTACCAATTCTTCCTCCACTTCTTTTCCTTTAGCAGCTTCAACCATGGCATAAAGTACTCCTTGAACTTCTTTACTTTTCTTTCTTGTGAGTGGGGCTTGTGTGGATGACTCACCCAATGTGGGCGTAGAAACAGCAGATTCAATTGGAACATCTCCCTCTGGTGTCTCTTCTTCTTCATCAACTACCTCCAGCTCTATTTATTCAACATCTAGAGGAAATAATTCTAATGGTTCCTTGGAAGGTGTCTTTCTCTTAATCCTTTTATACCCTTTACCTTTCTTAATGACCAGTCCTTGAGGAGCTCGAGCTTTCATCATCAACCATTGTACACTTCTATCCAAAACTGTTCTTCCAATTTTCTTAATATCAATGGTTTCTTCCTCCTTCTATTCTATTGGATCTAAGCTTTTGGTGCCAATGTTCAAAGCTTCATATGAGGGATCTAATACAATTCCATCATCCACCAAAGTGTCAGGAATATTTTCTTTCATACCCAACTCTACCATAAGTGAGACTGATAATCTCTCATAATTCTTCTTCCTTAAGTCATATTCATCCTACCTATCACACCAAAAGTTTTCTAACAAATTAAAGTGTTTAGTGAATACTAAAGGTAATAAAGCATGCATTTTCTCCCTTGGATCAAAATACTTACGAGTTGTATACAATCCCAATTTCAATTGTATCAACTCATTACAAACCACCTTTGCTCCCTTCAAATGTTGACAATTGTATTCACCCAGTGTCATGGGAAATTTATGGCATCCTGTCTTATGCTTGATCCCGAACCGAGCATTAACTCCAATCGCTTGATATACAAACTCCATAAGCACTATTCTATTACTGCAGCATCTTGGAAGTAAATGGGGATGACCTTCAAAACCAAACAATCTGAAGTATGTAAATTTGGGGTATTGGATGTACCAACTTCCCCATTCAGAAATGAATGCCATAGCTTCTTGACTTAACTTGTATCCTGCATCTCCACTCAACTGGTTGATAACCACATATAAAAATGCATCATTGACTCTTTTGAAATGAGTCTCAGCAACCTAAAGAGATAATTGATCGTAGTGTTCCCATACTTTCTGTTGTCCATCCAAAACTCCCATTATACCTACTCTGTTTAATCCTAGGAAAATCCCCAATCTTGCTGTAGCATAAACCACATAAGAAGTCATGAAGAAAGATTTAGTCTGTCTGACCCTTGTGAGCTGATCATGTATGGCATCAAAAACAATCATTGACCAATCAAATTGGTAATCACCCTGAAATATTACTTGAATAAAATGAAACATCCATTCCTTGAAGTGGAAGGCATCCCTCTTCCCAAACACTCTGGACAGCATCAATATCAAATCAGATATCTCCTTCTTGAAATCTGCCCTCTTTGGCTGGTCTACAAGCTTGCTTAAAGATTTATTCTCTATGCTTAACCATCTTTTGTTTAAATGAGACTTATTGGAGTCTTTATGCTTACTATATTTCTCCAATGCCTCTGCTTCAATTAACTGCACCAAGTTCTTGGGATCGGGAACATTAAATATGCTTTGGAACATTTGCGGAGTAAGATCTATAATCACATTATTTTGTGAATCCATGCATAGTCTTGTAGTAGGATTATAAGTACTGGCCACTATCAATATCAACTCCAGACACTGAACTGATAAAGGAAACACAGTGATATGTACAAGACCGGAGTCAACAATCCTTTGTGTTCTCCCTGTCAAGTTTGCTCTTTCTGCAAAGGTCTCTTCATGTAATTATTCAAATCTATACTAGCCCAGATTAGTATCCGTGATATCTGACTAGTCTGATTCCACCTTGCTCACTTTCACCACCAGATTCCTATGATCATACCTCAATGTATAAGGCAGTTGTTCTGGTTTCACCTTCTTTATTTTTGGTGTTGTCTTTGATGTTCCAGCTGGTCGATTCCTTCGAGCAGCCTCTCCTGACGTTCCTGACATCTCTCAAATCTCCTGCAATCAAACCTCTAATTAGATCTTTAGATAAATCATCATAAAACATGCTTTTAAAAACATACCTATTACACATACATCGAAGTCGGAACCAGACAGAAGCTCAAAACAATCTCTTTTACAAAACTGGTGGACTCGGAGTAAAAACCAATATAGACACTTCACCTAATAACAAATGGGCTCAGAGTCGGAGTCGGAGAAGTTATCAGAACCGAGATCGAAACAAAAACAGATTCGGTTTTCTTCGAATTTTCATTTTTTCATATTCTATTTCCATTCCGCCTCCGCCTCCACTTTGGTTATCGTTACTTCGAAAAAACATTTTCCCACTATATGCGGAGCCGGACCCAGGATGAAAATGGAATTGATAACCTTCGCAAACAAAATTCTTAAGTTCAAGATCAATTTTGATCCCGCCTCCGCCAATTTATCCTATACTTCAAGGAAACCTTTTAGAACTCAGAATCGGAAATGGGATAAAAATGGAATCGATGACTTTTGTAAAACAAAACTCTTAAGTCCATAATCTATTCCAATCCCACCTCCACCTATGCTAATCATGACATCATCAAATTTATTCATTTTCAACATAACTTGATGATTAAAACCTAGGTCGCTATAAAATGGAAAAGGAGCTTTAAAACTCTACACCATATGACCATTGGGAACAATTGCATTTTAGGGCCATTTATTTAAATCTTATTTAAAGTAATTGCAGAGACCAACGAAACCCTAATCTAAAAAACCCGATAAAAACTAGGGCACGGGTTTCAACCCTACCCTTCTACCAGATGACGAAAGCCTAATTTAAACAATAAATCTAATCTACCCTAACTCACTATAAAATCTCTAATCTACCTCACTGTAGATTCTTAATCTAACAAATGCCATTAAAAACCCTTAATCTAATCTAATCTACAACAAACCAAAAATGACACGACGCAATCACGATTAAGACGTGAAAGCGACAATTCCCTAAAAATAGAAAGCAATGACACAATAAAACAAGAAAACAAAGATTTAAAGCAAAACAAACAAGACAAAACAAGAACCTGCTCATTCAATCACATTGATGATCATAGATTTGCTTTAAAATGCAATGATTGAATAGTGAGCAGATATAAAGCAAAACACAACGAACACAACTGCAAATAAACAAAGAACAAAAAAGATAAAAGACCTACCTCAAACGCAAACAAACTTGCGCTAACTTTCTGAATCAATTCGCACACAATATCCCTTCTCTACCTCGATCAATTTGCTCAAACGAACTCTGCTATTGCTCTTCGTGCTCTCAAACTTGTAATAATAACAATAATGATCCGCTTTAACCCTTAATAAAGGAAAATATGTGAATTTCTACTTACACCGGCAACCACCATTAATGCATTAAAATGCAGTAGAGGCAGAGTCGAAACTGTAAGAGAACGAACATTGGTCTGCAGTGCAACTTCAGTCAAAAATTCAATGACAAAAAGGGCGGGGGTGGAACTAAAATGGAAACGGGATCTTAAATTTATAAAATTTCCAAACCTCATTCCCATTCCAGCTCCGCGTCCGACGACTAAAAACAAAAAGAAACAAATACAAAAAGTTAAGTAAAAGACAAACCTAATAAAACAAAACACAAAAACTGAGAAAAAAGAAAAATTAAAAAGGTAGCGAAATCAGGATCGGAATAGATTGTGATTTTGCAAATTTTCATAACAACCATCCCAATTACCACTCTGGCTCCGCTTCCGCTAAAGACAAAAAACAAAGGCAAAGAAAAAGACTATCGGAATAGAACCAAAAACAAGCCTCAAAAGAACTTTCAGAACCCGATTCAGCTCCGGTTCCACTTCTAACAGAGAAACCAAAGAAAAATAAAGTATTGGAAAAACTAGACTCCAAACTTTGTTTCAAAAACAACTAAGTACAAAAACACAAAGGGGGACCCATTTTGACCAAGGCAAAAGATGGGGTGGTTATGCAAGGCATAACAATACTTAGAAGAAGAACTAGATCTACTCCAGGAGGAGAAAATTTTCAAGAATTACAAGTCCCTACTCGGTCAAGAAGGACCAGAACAGGGGACGAATCATCATCCATTCACCCACTTCCATCATCTCCATCATCTTCATCTCCATCTGAATCTGAAGGAATTCCTAATCCTCAGCCACAACTAGTCATAAATCAGTTATTACCACCCCCACCTCCACCAATGGCTTTTCTTGCTAATAATCCGTCCCCATTGGTCTTTAACAATTACAACATTATGCCCAAAATCTCTGAGCAATTCTGCTCTAAGTTTCATACCCATGACCCCAATAGAACAGCAAAAGAACATATTCAGATTTTTTATACTTTTCTAAGGGATAGAGGAATTGACCATGAAGATGTTGCATGCAGGATTTTCCCTTATTCTTTAGGAGAGGAGGCCTTTTACAGGTATAATCACTTACCTCCTACTTTTGTCCACAACTAGACTGAATTTGAAATCGCATTTCTGCAAAAGTTCAAAATTCCCATTAGTGCCAATGAGTTATATCTGCAATTCACTGGAGTGAAAAGAGAAATCAATTAGCCCATATGATCATTTAATATAGGTTCCATAGAGCATATACCAGACTCCAGGCACCTTATCCTGGGAATCAGAATACCACTCTGGAGCTTTACCTTGAAGCCCTAGATAGCCTTATAGCCACTTTCCTTTAGCAAAGCACTAATCCTCCGAACACCTTACTTACTGCATATGCAAAGGCTGTGAAGGTTAGTACGGATTTAAGGCAACATTTATCAGGACCTTTGCCTTCCTTAGGACCTATGGCTCACCCTGGACAAGTTCAGGCTCTTAATCAGGCTTTGACCACCCATGCTCCCATCATGAATCCAATACCTTCATTATGTTTGGTTCCTCATCCAAGCCCACCTCTAAATCAAGCTCAACCTATGACCTCTTATCCTCAGTAGAGAACTAATCAACCCATTCATCAGCAGCAAGCGGGTTTTCTTACATATTTGCAGAATTTAGAAGTTTTAAATCAGGTTGTTGGAAACATGCCTAGAAACCTTGCAGGTAGTACGAATTTGGCACCACCTAATAATTTAGATAAGAAAAGATTGGATGAGTTGTCTAAACAAGTAAAAAGATTGAATACAGAGGTAACCTATTTGAGGAATCAAAATAGTCAGCTTCAGGCTGCTCAGAAAAATATGCAATCTAATTATGGAAGGCAGAACAGGAACTTTGAAAGAGGGTAGTATTTTGATAGGAATTAGAACTATGACAAAGGACAAGGTTCTGGTCAGAATTTCAATAGAAGACAAGGTTCTAGTTAGAATTTTGGGAGAAATCAACAAGGTGGACAAGGATTTGACAGAGGACAACAACCAAGGAAGAATAGGTCATGGAATACTGGACCTAACAATTGGGGGATTCCTACTCCCTTGGATCATCCCTCTACTCAGGAGAAGCCTCCAAATGGTGTATACTTGGCAGAAGAAGCTTTATCTGGTTGGTGCAAGCTCCATAAGACAAGTCAACATTTTGAATTAGACTGTGTTGAATTTCGTACCACAGCTTCTATCTTTCAGTATGAAGTAGAAAATAATTCCATTGGTCAGGAAATTGTGCCTTCAAATCCCTATGATTCTCCAGTACTGGTACTTAATCATGCTCCATTTCCCAAGGGTGAGGAGAATGAACCGGAAGAAGTATTTAGTGATCTAAAAAATTAGGTAGAGCAGGTGTTGAATGAAGATGAGATTTCCCAGTTGTTCAATGAGGATAATGAAAATGATAATGGTCCTTTAGATGAAGAGGAAGTTAGTATTGAAGAAGTTCAGATGTTTCAACAACCAATGAAGAAGTATGATTTGAGAAATAGACCCAACAGGGGTCCCCAAGCTAGAGGTCCTTTCACTACTTCTATCCCTCTTAATAATTTCAATACTCCACCAGACCCACAAGCTAGCAATAATCCACCTTATCCTCATGTACCAACACAGTACTTGTCAAGGGGAAATAATGTTGAAGTACCCAAAGATAAATAGGCTAGTGGCTACAAAGAGGCTCATGTTGACCTGAATGTGGAGCAATTGGGCGAATATGTGACTAAAGAATTCAAGAAAATAAAGGTGAGTCTATCTACTTTTGAATTGTTAAGAGTTCTTGTTATTAGAAATGCAGTTTTTGGGTCATTTAGTTCAAGTATGACATCATAAGGAGTAGCCACCAATGAGGCTATTACTAGGTCATCCAATTCCCAAACACCTAGAAATCAGGTCCCATCCGCAGATAAAAGAGGAGATAATGATAAGGGTCAGGTTGCACAAGCTAACACTCATTTGAATTTGTTTCAAGGCAAGATGGAAACTCCTCCTTTTCTAATATCAGTTCATATTTTTGGAAAGAATTTGCATAATTGTCTTTTGGATTTAGGAGCTTCTACGAATGTTATGTATTTTGTTGTTTGCAAAGCTTTAGGTATTACTCTTATAGCCTCTCAAAAGAAGGTCACTCAATTGGACAAAATAGAAGTGTAGTTGGAGAATTGAATATGATCCCTTAACAACTTGCATCAGATCCTAGGGTGCAACAAGTGATCAATATATAGGTTGCTGACATTCCTAATACTTATGGTTTGATTCTAGGAAGGGACTTCACTAAGGATTTGAATGGGTACACATCTACAGATCATTCCCATATGTGGTTACCATGGAAGGGAGTTCCAAATCATATCCGAACTGAAAGAGAGCCTCGAATGAAGTATGTCATCACTGAATATCAAAATATTTCTAATGAAGTGTTGGTATCCAAGGTCAGCATGGGGAATTATGTGTTGGCTGCATTAGCCACGGAGGACAAAGAAGTCTTTATGTTGTAGAGCCCCTCAGATGAATCCAAATTAGAGGAAAATGGTCTTGGAACATTGATTGAATAGGAGGATGAAATTGATGATCCTGAGGACATATAGCTTAGTTTGTTGGATAATTTTCAAGAATTCATCCAGAAATGCATGGAAGATCAAATACATTTGAAGCAAAGTATGACGTTTGAGGAGCTACTGCTTCCCAATTGGTGTAGAGTACATGATTCACCTCATTCTGAGTTGGAGTGTGACTTATGTCAAACTGTTGTCCAGTGGATACAGAGGCACATTAATTCAAGTTCACCTACTACACTCAATATGAAAGAAGAAGTAAAAAATAATGATAAGAGTAAGAGCCCAATTTTTCTCGAAGAATCTCCTATCCTCAGCAAAGACCAAGGTAAATTGAAGCCAAAGGAACCTAATGGTTGTTGGACATTAAGATTTGATGGATCTAAATCCAAACAGGGTGTTGGAGCAAGATTTGAGTTGATTAGTCCTAAAGGAATGAACTACTTTGCTGCTCACAGACTCCAGTTCCAATGCACTAATAATGTTGTTGAATATGAGGCTTTGATCCATGGCTTACTAATGGCATCAAGGAAGAAAGTTAAGATATTATAAGTTTTTGAAGATTCTGAATTGGTGATCAAACAAATAAGAAAACAATATTCATGTTGTGATAGAAGAATGAACAATTATAGGCATAAAGTATGGGATCTCATAGAGGAGTTCGATGCTTTCAATATACAGTTAATCCCTCAAAACAAAAATCGGGTTGTTGATTCTCTAGCACAAGCTGCTAGCACCTTGCAGCCTTTATCACTTTCAGGATTGAAGAAATTTATAGTTAAGCTTACTCCAATGCCTTCAATACCTGACAACGTCACTAATTTCCAGTTATTTGAAGATGATAAGCATATCTTGGATTTTATTACAAGTTGTGATGTGTTTTCTTCCCAAGTTATTGATGAGGTAGAGCCTCAAGAGGTGGAAATAAAATTTGAAGGAGTCATTAATCTAAAAACTAATACCATTCCAAGAGGTATGGTACAACTTGAACGAATTTTTCATTTAGACAAAATAAGAGATCAAGAACAATAGGCTAAGCAGGAGTCTATTAGCAGTCAGTGTGAGACATATGATATGGGAACTCCCGGGGACACCAAGAATGTCTTTATTGGCAAGGTATGTACTCCAGAGGAGAGAAAAGGGATTATTGAGGCCTTACATACATATCATGATGTAATAGCTTGGAGTTACAAAGATCTGAAAACATATAATACTTCAATCATTACACACACTATCCCCTTGAGATCAGATGTCAAACCATTCAGGCAAAGACAAAGGCCAATTAACGCTTTGTTGGAACCCATCATTTAGAAGGAAGTGCAGAAGTTACTTTCAGCACGTATTATATTTCTAGTAAGACACTCTACTTGGGTGGCGAATTTGGTTCCAGTGAGGAAAAAGAATTGAGAAATTAGATTATGTGTAGATTTTAGGAATCTAAATAGAGCATCAGAAAAGGATAATTATCCAATTCTTTCACTGGATGAAGTGCTTCAGATTGTAAATGGATCTCAAATGATGTCCTTTTTGGATGGGTATTCTGGATATAACCAAGTTATGGTGCATTATGAAGATAGACATAAGACTGCCTTTACTATGAAATGGGGAACCTTTGCTTACAGAAGGATGTCATTCAGGTTGATCAATGTTGGAGCTATGTTCCAGAGAGCCATAGATATTGCTTTCAAGGATATAATTGGTAAGTGCATCATCATTTATATGGATGATTTAACTTTTTTTCCAAGAATCGGGGTGATCACATATCAGATTTATACAAAGTATTCCAAAGATGTAGAGAGGTTGGCATTCACTTAATCCAAGGAAGTGTATTTTCGGAGTCACAAAGGGAAGGTTGTTAGGAAACATTATCTCATAATAGGGTATTGTTATTGATCCTTAAAGAATTTAGGCTATCTTGAAGATTCAGCCTCCTGCAAGTAAGAAAGAGATGAAGTCATTCTTTGGTAGGATAAACTTTGTTAGAAAATTTATTACTGTATTTGCAGAAATAGTTAAGCCATTAAATGCTATGTTAAAACAAGAAGCAAAAATAGAATGGAATGTAGAAGCTAAGGAGGCATATATGGAAATTAAGAAAGCTATTGTTGAAGCCTCTATATTAGTAAGCCCAGATTATGCTCAACCATTTTACATATATTCATTTGTTTCTGATCATTCTTGTGCTGCAATGTTAACTCAAAAGTCTGACCAAGGTGATGAGCATCCTATAGCCTTCATGAGTACTCCCTTAAAAGATGTTGAATTGAGGTACCATAATGTAGAAAAGCATAAACTAGTCAGAGCAGTGAAGAAGTTCGGGCACTATATTTTGAGGAATAAAGTTTTTGCTATAGTCCTTGATCCTACAGTAAAGTTGTTGTTAATGCAGAATGAGTTGGGAGAACGCGGGGCCAAATGGGTGACCATGCTGTAGGAATATGATATGGAAATCCAACCCATGAAATTCATGAGAGGACAAGGGTTTACAAAGACAATGGTAGAGATGGGTCCTGACCTCACAGCTCAACACTATTACCTTCAAGAGGTATCCCCAGAAGATTAATATGATGAGATCATTTTCTATTTGTTGAACCAGCAGTGTCCTGATCATCTTAACATAGTCCAGAGATGGGCCTTGTGCCTAAAGAGTGGAAGCTTTATGATGAAAGGAGCTATCTTGTATAAAATAAATCATGAGGGTGTATACTTGAGATGTCTGGAAAAAGAAGAAGCTACCAAAGTAATGATTGAATTTCATGAGAAATATGGAACAGGCCATGGTTCTGCACCATCCACTGCAAACCAGATCCTCAGGGTAGGATACTATTGGCCTACTTTGTTCAAAGATGCACATCTACATGTGATAACTTGTCACATATGTCAGACTACAGCAAGTAAGGAAAGACATGCAACCCTCCCACTTCAACCAGTCATAGAGGTAAAACCATTTGCATAGTGCGGTATGGACTTCATAGGTCCAATTAATCCTTCATCTTCTGCGGGCCATAGGTATATTCTTACCATAACTGATTATTTTACTAGATGGACAGAGGCTTTGACTTGCAAATATTTTACTTCGGATGTGGTAATCATTTTGGTTGTCCACTATCTTTGGTTTCTGATAATGGTCCTACATTTGTGTCATTGAAGTTTTCTAATTGGACATTTGACCATGGGATTTTTATTAAATTTTCATCTAATTATTATCCTCAGGGTAATGGTCTGGCTGAGTCTTCCAATAAGAACTTACTGACAGTTATCTGTAAGTTGCTAGAACAAAATCCTAAGGATTGGCACACCCAGCTTCGATTTGCTCTGTGGGTTGACCATACTAGGAAAAAGGCATCTATAGGAACCTCTCCTTATCACCTGGTGTATGGCCTGGAACCTGTATTTCCTATACAATTGAAAATCCCTACCTTACAGTTCATCAATGAGTATTACAATGAAGAAGAGAAGTGTGAAGCCCGTTTGGCTGAATTGTTGCACTTGGAGGAGAAAAGAGATGAAGCCCTAGAGAACTTTGCTAAAAATAAGGGTGTAGTAAAAATATGGTTTGATAGGAGAGATAAGGTGAAGGCCTTTAGAATTTCTGACTTACTTCTTTACTGGGATAAAGCCCATGATCATAAGGGAGAGCATGGTAAATTCGATAAATTGTGGCTTGGTCCTTACCAGATTTCAGAGATTCTGGGAGATAATGTTTTTAATTTGAAAACCCTCACTAGTGAAGATATCCTACTACCTATCAATGGGCAGTATCTGAAGCATTATTTTCAACCTTGAACTGCTTGCAGTTCATCCTGTACATAGTTAGAATAGGGTTGCTTTCTACTTTGTTTTGCTAGCCCACTTTGCTTTGTTGGTTTTACTTTGATAGTTTGGGTTTGCTTTGGTTTGTTTTTCTTTTCATTTTTGGTTTTGCTTTGGGTTCCTTATTTCCTTGGGGCTGTTGCACCTGTACAATTAGTTTTCTTGTTTGGGGGTTATTCTGGAAATTTCTTTTATAAACTCTAATCAATTTTTCAGAGTCAAGTGGTGGAGTTCTTCTATCTAATGTCCCTTGTACTTGGAATTAGAGTCACTTGTTTTGGATACACTTTGGAACATATTTGGGTCTCACATTTTCATACTAAATTAAGATTCTGGAGTTGCATTGGGTTCTTGAGTAGTCTGGCTTGGTGAAAAATCTTATATTTTGCTTCAGTGCCAATGTGTTTGTCATTCCTGAGTGTGAGTTTCATTACTTACAAAGGTGAAGGAGTAAAGTTCTAAAAAATGATAAAAGGGGAAAAAAGACATGTTGAAAATTCAAATGAGTTTCACCTTATCAGGAGTATCCTATTATCTCTACCGGGGCTATGGATGCCTGGCTAGCAATAGAGCTATACTTGGGAGGATCACAATGATAACCTTGTCGGGGCTATGGGCGCTTGACTGGCAACGAGGCACTATCCCGATTGCTTTTGGAGTTTGAATCCTTATGTAGCTTGGCCAGATTTTCTCTAGTTCCCATTGTGCTAACCAGACTGGAAATAAATGCACAATACACACACTTGGACCCTGGTATAGGAAAAAGCCTTCTTGCTTATGGTTTTTGAAACTTTGTTCTTAGGAGTATTGATGAGAGGATCGAAACTGGACATTCTGGGTTCTTGATTCTAGTTTATCCTTGAAATTCTCTGGAGCATTTTCCCAGCGGAGTCGTCATTTGTTTTGTAGTTTTAGCACACACACCCCATTGAAAGTGGGAACCCTCTTTCTTCTCATTTTTGGTGTTTTGACCCTGCTTTTCTTGGAGTTTTTGCTTGCATGGGTTTGTGCTTTAATGTCCATCTTGCCAATTGAAGCGGCTCACTTTTGAAATTCATTGAAAATCTTAAGTTCTGACTTTATTTCGGGAAAATCCGCCTGGGCTGGATTCTCCCAGTTTCCCTTCAATATCCGGAGATTCCTTTTACCCTACTTTTGGGAAAGTCCATATAGTCCGGATTTCCCCAAGGTCCGTCACAACGTCGAATCCCCGATTTTTCCGCGGTCGTGGTTGTCTTGTCGAATGCATTAATGGTGTTTGTGCGGACGTTTGAAGTTTTGATATATTGATTCTTTGGGAAGTAATTGATCATTTGAGTTTGTGCATTTGCCATCATCTGAGCTTGTGTCTTGAAGTTCTTGGTGTTTCGCTGGATATCTAGATTTTCGAAGCTATTTGGATTGTGTGTTTGTGTTTCCTGTGCGTGGATTGTATCTAGCTCACATTAAACAGTTATTTGTTGGCTTCACCAGTTTTGGCCTTTGCGCTTCCAT
Source organism: Sequoiadendron giganteum (assembly GCA_007115665.2). Lineage (NCBI taxonomy): Eukaryota > Viridiplantae > Streptophyta > Pinopsida > Cupressales > Cupressaceae > Sequoiadendron > Sequoiadendron giganteum. The sequence continues at coordinate 422,068,743 of CM021102.1, read as the reverse complement.
GGTATGTGGATGTACCTTTTTCTCTGTTCATTTCGATTGCTTTCCTTCATTTGCTTGGGAAGTCCTTCATGGTTTCCTAGTTTTTGAATGTGCGTCATTATTGAGCATTTTGGGGTTTTCATTAGTGTACCAGTCTGTTTGGTTGATTGAACGCTTTTGCTTGGTCTGGTATTTCTTTTGGGTTTGGGTGCTTCCTTGCTTTAGTTTTAAACATTATGTTCTGATGTATGAATGAGTCGTACTTCATCCCCTGTGCTCTCATGGCACACATTTAGAGTTCTTGACCTAGGGCATGGCCAACCGTCCTCAAATTGTTGTGTCGAGTGTCCTTAGTTCATGTTTTATTCATTATAGGCCCAGGTTGAGTTGGTTTCGGAGTTCTGTCTTAAATCCGGAGTGATTTGAATCATTTTGGTAAAAGTAGTGAAGATGTAGATAGGTTCGGGTTTTCGAGGTCCTCACAAAATTTTGCTTCCCTCGGATTTCCCCGACTTTTCTATCTATTTCTCTTTTATCACTTTTTATCATATTTCATTGGGTTTCAACAAATCCATTCCATTCGGATTCTCCCGATGTCCGCGGTCAGGTCGTTTTACCGATTTCATGCTTTTATAATGTTATATCTAGGCTTTTCCAAAATTCGTTCCATCCGGATTTTCCCGAATTGTCCGTGTCTCTTCATTTTCCTCGGGTTAGTTCTAATTGTTGATGTTTTCACAAAAATCAGTCTCTGGCAGATTCTTCCGGGTTTTTCTGGGAAATGTTCAATTTGATGGTTATAAATGTCTAGTTTATTGGTAAACTATTTGAGTGATTTAAGGAGCTTATGCTAAGTGTTTCTAATGATTTCCCTTTGTTAATTAATGATTTTAAATGATGTTTCATGATTTTTGCATGCTTGGTTCGCTGGAATCCGCCTAGTCCGAATTTTCCCAAAAATCCTTCCCAATGCAGAATCCGTGAGGGGGGCTAAATCCTGAACTTTGGGGTACAAATCTTCAACACTTGTTACTTCTCATGGATCTAATTGTGGTCATCTTCATGTGTTTGCATGCAGGATCAGGAAAGGATATTGTTGGTCGAGGAAAGGGAAAGGTAATGGGTCCTAGTGCAGAGACTTCTGCGATTACTGATGCAGAAAAGGTAAAGTTGGATATAAAGAGCAAAATTCTTGAAAGTAAGCTGACCTCAATTTGGTCAGGAATCACAGATACAAATGTGGGCATGTGGGACTACAAAGAATTCAAGGCTAAGATGTCAACACCGAGCCCTCCTCTATTGGAAAAAAGAATAGTAGACTCCGGATTGGCTCATGTGGCAGAGATTCCTTCTACAATGCAGTGCTATGAGCTGGTGCTAGAATGTGCCAGAAATTATGATAGAGGCACACAAAGGATTATTGGTCCCCAGGGAAGGATTCTTGCAGGTTTCAATCTGATATCCATTGCTGCAACCTTTGACATGCCTGATAGGTCCCATGTGGTAGCCTTTGACAAGAATGGGGCTAAAAATTATTATGAGGAAGACATACTCAAGTCTCAGCAAGTGATCAACTCTTGGCTTGAGAAGCCTAAATCCCATTTTTCCAAGTTGCCTAAGCAACTATTCAGGCTTAACTTCAAAAGAGAGTACTAGGAAGCTATCACTCTTCTCAACAGGTTGGTGGGATTGAAGAGTGCAGGTGTCTTCGAGACCTGGATGTTTAATGTGATTGCTATAATGGAGCAGATATTTGACCATCACTGGGCAGGTGCCATCAGTATTGTGATTCATGAGCAGTTATGCAGTGTCTTGCAAACTAAGACTTTTACTATGACTTCCTACCTAGTGTATTCATTGGCGAGGCTTCATCCATACAAGGGATTGAGCACTAGGGGTATCTTTGGGCAAGATGTTATTTGCGAAGTGTATCCACAGTTGCACCTGACTAGAGGGAGTTACAAGAGATCCAATGATGCCTTCACAATGTGCATCACCAGATTGCTCCAAGGTGCAGAGCATGTGAGAATCTTAGACAAGGCAAAAGAGTTTATAAGGAGATATGGAGCGTGGTTTATCCAGCTCCCAACCTTCTCATATATCATGATTGATGGTTTTCAGAGGGCTCCCTATAAACTACCAAGGTATCCTACTGACCACATTATTTTGCTGGAAGTCACTAGGCAGATTTGTGACTTTGATATTATAGTAAAGGGAGAAATGCATAAGGCAGATTTTGGGAGTGATTTTCCCCTGAAGATTGGAATGAATGAGGTATGTTCTTCTATACAGTCCACTCATGCTTCTGAGGAAGAAATGGGTACTCTTGGTCTTTCCTTCCACACCAAGAGGGAAAGATTTGACATCACTGGTGAAGCTCAGAAGAAGGCCCATAGGGAATATAGCCACAAGGCTCACATTAAAGACTATTGGGTCAACCTTGCTGATGAGTTTGAGGTAAGAAAGAAGAAGTTCTCTAGGTTGCCGATGGATTTGGTAAGACTGTATGATGTGAGGGTCATTCTAGACTAGGTAGAGGAAGATGGAAATGTGATCCAGGGTCATGTATATGAAGCAGTGAAAGATAAACTAGTTGGAGAAGTTGACTGGCTAGAGGAGGAAAAGACTAAGTTGGACCAAGTCATGGCCCCAGTGATCAAATATACCAAGATGTGGTTGAAGCACAAGATGTTGGAGCTAGAAAGCAAAGGTGTTCCATGCACCTATGATTTTATGGGAGATTTAGAGTCTCGTTCTACTTCTGAAGAGTCAACTGAATAAAATCCAAAGGGCAAAGAGAAAGTGGATTCTCCTTTTAGAATCTAGGTAAGAGAGGTTCAGACTAAAGAGGTGAGCAAACAAAGAAGGCCTGTTGCTAAGAAGAGGAGACACACTTCTAGGAAAGAAGTTGAAAAGAATAAGGAAGAAGAGGAGGAGGTTGAAAGTGTTCATGCATTAATGAAGAAGAGAAGAGTTACAAGGCCATCGCAGAAGGTGGAGGAAGCCCCTATGGTTGACAGGGAAATTAAGCCACCAGTGGTAGAGGTGGAAATCTCAGGGGAAAAGGCACAGGTTTACATCAAGAGATCAAGGACTCCATCCCCAAGGGATACTGTAGTAAAGGTGAATGTTTCAGCAAGTATCCCTATTTTTGAACAAGTAAGTCCCTCCATTCCTCAAGATGCTGGTAGCATACGGGGAGAATGAAAGAAAGATGAAAGTCTTAAGGATTTGGATGAGGAACAATTTCAAGAAGGAGACCTCTTTAGGGCAGAGGCAGAAATTGATAAGGTATTGCAGTCTACCTTGGTAGCACATGCATATTCACCTATGAGGGAACAAATGAACAAGTCTCCTCAAAAGGATGAAGAAATACCAGTTGGGGCCCCTTCACCAGTGCATATATTTGTGGAAGAGTAGGTACAAAAGGAAGAGAACCCAACTGTGGATGTTCCTAAAAGTCCAAGTGTTGAAAAAGATGCAATTGTTGATCAGTAGGAGAAGGAATAGGATAAACAAGACACAGTACCTGCTGGGTCCACTATTTTGGATTGGCTCTAGAAAAGTTTGAGGAGAAAAATGGTAATAGTGGAGGATGCTCCTCCTAATTGGGAAGCCCTTATGGCTAATGTGTAGAAGGAGAAAATTAAGAAGAGAGCTAGGGTTTTATCCTGAATTGAAAGAGATGGATGAGGTAATCGGATCGTCCACATTGCTACTCCTACTCCAAACAAAGATAGAGATAATGTGACTACCTAGGACTATCATGTGTAGACTATTGACTTGGGGCATGCTACCATGGTGTAGGATATTGAAGAATATGAGGACTCCAGTGCAGTGATTGTGGGGAGATTGAAGAAGGCAATACAAACTAGGCATGAGATGGAGAAGGAGAATGAAAAACTAAGGAAATACTTGCAAGAGTTCATGAAACCTTTGCAAGCTATTGGCTCCTCCTCTTCTACTGCAGGATTCCTACCCTAGGAAACGATCTCTAAGTTAGAAAAGATGAAGGGCACCTCACATGCTGCAGTCACTTGGTTACAAGGTGTCCAAGCCAAAGGGGATGATGCCATTAGGAGCATTTTGTCTACTGTAGGAGATGCTACGAGGTTAGTAACATGGTTGAAGACTATGTTAGCTCAAGATAAGGAAGATACGAATCTCCTACTACAAAAGGTTACAACAATCATGGGATTTGTTCAGGACAAATTGGTAAGATGTGGGATTCTTTCTCTTCCAAGAGTTTCTGAACCTTGGGAATGGTTTGAAATCCTGCTAATGAGATAGAGGGCCTTGAAGAAGATCAATAAATAGGCAAAACAAATTGAAGATGCTTTGACCGGTATATATGACAAATGTATTTCATTCTTTGAGGTCATGACTGGAAGGAAGAAGTTTGCTCTAAAACATCTCAGTTTGGAGCAACTTAGAGAATGGTGGAGGGATGTTTATTCCCCAATTAGTGAAGGGCCAGTTACTGGACATCAGTTGGATGATGCTGCAACTTATATTACAGTCATCGATAGGTATTTGACCAACAAGGCCGATTGGGATGGTACAGTTAGGCAGGCAAGAGAAGATATCAAGTCTCTTGATAGAAATATTAGGGTTTTGCCTGTGCCACCTGTTGCTGAGTTGGATAGGGTCTTGTTGGTCGTACATTGTGAAGTAGATAAATCTAAGGACAAGCATGGGGAGTAACTATATAGGGTTACATCGGTATTTGTGCTTCCCATTAGTTCACATGTATTGGTCCAACCTTTTGATATCTTGGCGGTTTTGGATGAAATTGCTGCTATTGGAACATTTCATATATTCAAATTATTCTTTGAGGCCGACCTCTTGTAGGTCATGCTTTTATTGTAAAATTATAATTTGGGCCGACCTATCTTATGGATTCTCTATAAAAACGGGCATGTTGCCTCATTTGGAGATATATATGGAGATTAGAGAATAGATATAGAAGAATAGAAATAGAGTCTGATATTAGAGCAAATTAGGGTTTATTTGCAAGCAAATATTATAATAGAAAACTTGAATTGTTGCTACTTTGGATGATTCAATATAAGGAAGATATTGTGTTTGGTATCTATCTTGTGGAGTTCATCTAGCATGGTTCTTGTTCTTCTATCTTTCAAATTGCTTATGAGTTCATGGTTAAATTGTTTGGTGATACTTAGGGTTTCATGTTTGGAACATTTGCATCAATCTCTAGTCCATACTTTTTGTTGTTAGCGGATTGTTAGCTGCTTTGCAAAGTTAGCCTGAACTTACACTTGTGCTTAGTTTAGTTATAAATATTTATTCATCTCAATTGCAATAGGATTGTTTGAATGAATGTATGTGATTTGAAAATCTTAAATACCTCAGAAGATTGCACTATTTCTGTGACATTGCAGATTCATCTAGGTTAAACAGAAAGTAGTTTATGAGAGATCGGTCCATTTTGAACATTTTATCTTTAAGCATTGTCAATCTTAGGGTTAGAATTAGTCTTCAAATTATCTCTGAAACCTTTATCTTTTGTTGTTTCTTTGTTATCTGATTTGCATCAAGTTTAAAAGTATCAATACATTGCTAGATATGATAAATTCGGAGTCCAGTGTTTGCTTGTAGTAAGGTCCCATTGTGATTACCAGCATTTTCACATTTATCACTGAGTTGTTTCACTACATTTTCAAGACCTGACATTAGAGACCTTGGGGTTATCTCTTTTCCCTTAGAGATTTTCCTTTCAAGAGACATAGGATATCATATTCTGTGTGAGTTGTTGCCGTGTAGAAAACACCATCAACAAGTAGGTGACTCTTGTTCCTTGGCAATAATATCAAGAGTGTGAGACTCCTGTTTTGCATGAAGATCATCTACATTTCCATTAGGATTAAGCATCTAATGGGTAGATGTATGTTTACTTGGTGTATGAATTTGTTCTTCTTTTCGAAAACCTTGGATGTCTTGGAAGATATCTACCAAGTCATTGTAATATTTTGATGATAGCGATTCTTGATCTTGACTTTGTGTGGTATAATCTTTGATATGCTTTAGATCACATTCTTGATATGGTTCAATTTCAAAGAAAGGATTTCCTATAAATGATCTTTGGATTTCCTCAAAATGTGGAAATATGGGTGATAACTCTTGGATTATATTTTTTGCATTGGGTATAAGTGTGGGATTAAGAATCTCTTGATCATCAATATGTACTATCATGAGATTGGATAATGTCAATATATCTTGGACTAGATCATTGCTAGACTTGGGTGATTGAATTTGATCATGCTTTGGATTAATTTCTTGATGTATGTCATCTTGCTCACTAGATGATGTAGACATTGTCAATATGATCAGTGATAGATAGCTCTTGATCATTGTTTTCAACTTTTGAGGTATTTTCATTTTTTTATTGGTAAATGGACCTTAAATGTCAATTTTAATAGATATTTCCCCTTGATCAATAAGGTCTTAGATGATATATTTTTTAGTGTAGCACATATGTTCATTCTATGACCCTTGATTTTGTGGAACTCACATCATTCATACTTGTTATACCAACGAAGTTTAAAGTTTGGTTCACCATAAGTTGGAATTTTGTTTCTTTTGATAAGTTCATGTTGTACTAGTTCATGCAAGATTACCTCTAAAGTCTCTCCCAAAGGGGTGAATTTCCTTCTTGTTTGGTAATTTTTCCTCTATGGATTTTCTTGATTGTTTTACTCATGATTTTGCAAAACTCCTTGATACGGTGTTTGAGGTATATTTTGATATTGCACTTGAGGTACACCTTGGCATTGTGAAACTTCTTGATACTGCGACCGAGGTACATTTTGATATTGCACTTGAGGTACACCTTGGTGTTGTGAAACTTCTTGATACTACAGATATTAGAAGTGTTGTTGATGTGTATATTGAGGTGTTTATGGAATGATGTCCATTTGTTGTGGATATGTAATGTTCCAACCTATAATTTATTGACGATACATCGTATTTAGATCTCATTTAATTTCCTCAATCTTTTCATAAATTTTATTTAGGGTAATTTGATGTTCTAGACTTATTCCTTGATGGGGATTTTGAAACTCCTGATGTTGTTGCCCTACTTGATGTTGTAACCCTTGATAAGAGTGATTTGGATAATAGATCGACATGTTTTGGGGATTTTTTGGTACTTTAAACCCTATCAAAAGCTCACTTAGTTTATATCCTCATGGACCACTTTTGTCATTCATGGTGTTTTCTGGTGGGATACTGGTGTTGTTCTTGCTTGCTTCCATTTTCTTCCTGTGTTATGATCTTGTAGTTGTCATAAAAAACTACCAAGATTTTGTGACTATTGTTTTGTAACTTCTAATCCCTGGAAAATATTTGGCCTATTTGTGCAAAGCGCTAATAGAAAAAGTCTAACCGATTTTGACGGTTGCGATATCTTCTTGAGAAGAACAGTTTGGAAAACCTTTTTGTAAGGAAATTCTTTGAGAGCCGGATTATAGATTTTCGCTTAAGGATTTTACTCTTCTTGGTCCTAAGGGTACTTTTCTTGCCAAAAATCATGAGGGATGTATGTCTATTACCACGCAGGTGGTGGTAACATGGGTCTTTTGGCTTAGATTTTTTCTTTCTCTTCCTCTTTATCTAAGATTATTGATGCAGTGAGAAACTATTGGGATGTTTCATTCTTCTCAAATACAAAGGTTCTCAAACTACTTATGATGTCAGTTTGTTCACCTTCAATGTATGTGAGACTAGGTTGAATGATCAGTGCTACAAGGTTTGGTTGTTGAATTGGAGTAGTTGGTCACCTCATGATCGTAAGGTGTAACGGTTTTTTGAGATGGTTACTATGAAGCTCAAGACCCTAAGGTTTGAGTGTTATTTTGGAATGGTGCTAGTTTTCAAAAAACAAAATGTTGAAGAACTAGGGTTGATATTTCATTTCCTTATCTAGAGGATATGTTGTGAGAAAGCTTACTTGAACTATCTGTGAGTTCCAAGTAACCGTTGATATAATACATGTCTAAGTGAAGGAATGATCCCAATGGTTTGTTTAATTTTGATTTCTAATAAGTAGGATGGAAATAATGGATGAGGGACTATGTAACTTATCTGGTTTTCCAATTGTTTTGTTCAAACAATGATCCTATAAACAACTTCGGTTTGTTTTCCCCAAGTTTTAGTAGGATGAAGCAATAGTGCTATTTTTTGAGAAAAATGAATAAGAATGTGAGAAAAAGTGGATAGATATATTAAGTGTGGCCAAAAATGTGTCATGTGCTCAGGTTTTAGAAAAGAAAGTGTGAGTTGGAATGGCAAGTGCAAATGTTTGTGTGTTTCTGTCAAATGCAATGTTTTCTCTAGAAAAAGTGAACATATTTTTGCAAATACAAGGATCTTAGTAGCAAGTGCACCATTTTATTAGAAGCAAATGCAAGGGAATAAAATCAAGTGTGTGGTTCCCATAGCAAGTGCTCAATTTCTATCAAATGCAACTGAGTTTCATCAGTATCTTTTCTGGGACAGAGAGAAAATGTAATAAGATTTTAGCTATTACTCATAAACTATGGAAACTGCACTAAAAAATTTTGAAAATGCAATGAAATTTTGGAAACTGCTCAGAAATTGTGATAACTTGCACTGGAATTTCATGCCAATGTGGTTTTTGTGTGTTTTGTTTCCTGTTTTGAACAATATTTTCTTGGACTTTTTGCAAGTTTAAATTTGGTTTTTCTTGCAACTTCTTTGTATTTGGAGTATGGAAAGTGATAAAACAACACTTGGACTGACTCAACAAGCATGGACTTATGTGACCTTTTGTATTGTAGAAAAGTGCATACCTTTATTTTCACACTTAATTTCGACCTATTTTAGCATTCCTTGCATTAAATTCCCTTTAGGTCACTTATTATGGGCCCCTAAGACCCCTTTTAATTCATCCCGAGGCATATTTCATCTGTAAACCTAACCAAAATCCATAAACAACCACTAATCTTGGTAACCCACCTTTTAAAATTGCAAATTAAGCCTTGTGGGACTAAGACGCCCTTGGTGGCATCTTAGTCGCACCTAGTGGAGCCAAGACACCACCTAGGGCGTCTTAGTCTCAAGGGACTTATTTTTGAGAATTAAGAGCAAGAAATGAAAATCCTTTATTCAAATTAAAGTATTTTGTCAGCCTTTGGGATCTAATAACTATGTTATTAGATAGGAATGCCTATAAAAGTAATATTCACACCCCATTTTCACTTAAGCAACTAATTTTTGAAGAGAGAAAGTAAGTTGAAGCAATTTTTGAAGGAGAGTTTCAAGAAGCAAGAATTGAAGTCTTGGAGCAGCCTAATATTGTGTTTTTGTAGGTTTTTAAGTCCATTTTCAAGTCAATATCTAGCATTGTCAAAGATTAATGATGGATGCCTATGGAGAATCATGAGAGATTCTAGGTTGGAGATGCAACTAGCCATTCTTCCAAGCCTAAGGACTTGTTTCTTGATTGATTTAATCTCCCATTTTTTATTTATTTTCTACCTAAGGAAGGTATATTTCATGTTTATGACTTATTAGGGTGATTAGAGATCTCCTTTGTAGGTCATTTTCATTTGAGTCTTAGGAATAATACTCTAACACACTTGAATAGGGTTTCTCCATGTTCTAGCTTGCATAATCTTAGACACACTTAAGATTAGACACATTTCCATTTTCAGATCTATGATTTTTCATCAAGGTTTAATTACCAAACAAAGGGTTTGACCAAGGCAAACCCCCATAAACAATCAATCAAATTTCATTTGTTTTGTAGGTTATTTTATAGGTTCAGATCTAGAGATTTGGTGAAGAAGGAAGTGCAGACCCTAGATCTCGGGATCACATTCAAAAATTGTAGAAATTCAAAATGGGACTAAGTTGCCACCTAGGGCATCTTAGTCCTAATCGGGTCATTTTTTAGAAATTATTTCAGATCTTGTTCCAACATCTGAAGAGTCAGCATTTACCCCGAAAAATACCAACAGGACTAATACAATAGTAAGGGTGTCTTATTCCTCCATAGCACTTTTTGACAACTTATTTGAATTTCCAGAATCCTCATTGCATTTCCAGAACTTCCAGGTACACATACCCTAACTTGTTGTTGCATAATTTCATTATTTGCATCATTAGGTTTTGTGAGTTGAATGCTTATTTTTCTTTTCCAAGCTTTTACTTGGTGGTGAACCCCTCAAAGCTTAAAAAAACCCTTCCTAGGCCTTCCCTATTGAGAATTGACTCACCTTTGAGGTTGATAGTCAATCAAATTTGGGATCCTAGGATGATATCAAATGAACTAAGGAAGATAGGTGAACACACACATCCCATTTTCTTTTCAGTTCACCTCCATGTCTATAGCTTAAGTTATGAAATCACAACACCCAAGACATAGTTCCCAAATGTTTACTTTGATCCAATGTAACATAAAATTCAAGACTGAATATTCATAAACATTTAAGAAAAAATCATTTTAAGGAGTGCAAATATAGGGCTTCATTCACAAGCATACACTAAGTCAAAGGGTTTGCGATTCAACCATCATGTTCAGTGGTTGTTTAGATGTGTTCTTTTTAGACCAAGCACAGAGTTTGATGTCAAAAAAATTTTAATGTATTTGGCAAGTTTAACATAAAAAGCATTTACAAACCTAGTGGTAGAAACCATTCTATTAGGTAGGATCACCTCATGCCCCAAAGGGATGATTTTACATGAAACTTATGGTGTGGGTCTGTAGTTAGACATGGCAAGTAACTTCTCATAAGTAAATTTCAATGCACCACTTTCAAAGAATGTTCTTGGATAATAGGGTGGCTTCTAAAATAATTCAGATTTTAGTAATGTTCTAGGGATATTATTTTTGGGCCCCTATACATGTGGCATTTTGTTCAATTAAGAACCTCCCATCCCTTACGATTTTTTATGCATCACAAGGATACTGAGGGAGAATACATCGGCATAGGCCAACAACACCTGGTGGGATGATGAACTTTCCTCACACCCAGAAAATATTTATATAGCAGTCCAGAATGAAAGTATCGCTTGGGTCACCTATGAGTTCTCTAGCATGGGATGTTTCTCAATAGGTAGGCCCTCTAAAAAGGTATGCTTGAAAATAAAGGTGTGAAGCTCAAGATGTTTTTTCTCACCCAAGATCGCCAAAAGGTGTGAAAGAAGAAGACAACTATCTAGCTTTCCAATCACTGAATGCACAACATACACTTCATAGCCGTTTTATTCTTTTTAAACACCTTGAATGGTGTTGTCCTCAAAAATATGTGAATAAAATAGACAACTTGTTATTTTTAATTGCACCAATATGAAGTATCTTGGATATCAGCCACTTAAGATAGCAATGGTGCAAGACAGAAAGAATAATTTTTTCATTTTTAAGCCCAAATATGAGTGTTTCTAAGAAATCAATCTTTGTTCTAATTTGGTCAACAAAATTAACACAAGTGTGTGTCAACAAAAAAAGAAATCATTTTGCATTCTTTTTATGCACCAAAATCAAAGTTCCTAATTATGAAAACTTGGAAAGAGATCATTTTTAGAGCACCCTAATTGAAATGTTTTGTTCTTTTTATGCACCAATTTCACAATTCCTAACTTAGAAAAACTTGAAATGGTTCATTTTTTAATAGCACCAAAATGAAAGTTTCATTTGTGATATTCTTTTTAAAGCACCAAATAAGAGTTCCTAATTTAAGAAAGCATGGAAATGGTTCAATTTTTAGTAACACCAAAACAAAATGTGCATTTTCTTGTTCTTTTTCAAGCACCAAATGATAATTCCTATATTAAGAAAGCTTGGAAGGGTTCATTTTAAGAGAACTAAAACAAGGTTTGTTTGTTCTTCTTATGCCCCAAAATAAACATTCCTAACTTTAATAAAAAAAGTTTGTGTATCTAGAGTGCTTCGACTGTTCATCTTCCCTACACATACAAAAACGGACACAAGTTAGCAAAAAAAATGAATTGCAAAAATGCAGATTTTGTGCACTAGTCTGTCAGAGAAAGTTCTCAAAAATCATAGTCAAATGCACCCTTGCCAAAATCAAATGCTCAAATTTCAAAGCAAGTGTGCCCCTGTCATAATTCAAATTTCCATTAGTTCTTGAGGTAGATGCTCGATTTTCAGAGTCAAGTGCATGATTTTCTTGATAGGCAATTGCAAAATTTTCTGGGACAATGCATGAAAACTTTTTCAAATGCAATTTTGACAACTAAAAATTCAAAAATAGCTCATAGAAACATTAGTGTATGGGACAAGGTTCCCACCGAGCATGTCAGAATGCGTGAGGGGGGAAATCATAGATGCAAACAAGATAAAATGTACTTGAAATTAGAATCTAATATAAGATCAAGAACACTAATCTAGATCTAATCCTACGCTTACGAAATGAAAGTAAGCTATTGAAACCATATTAAGGAATCGTATGATTACCAAATGGAATTCAAAACAATAGCAAAGTGTTACTATAACAATGGGAATTTTTCTAGGGTTAGCAATATCATATACAGAACATAAAAACCCAAAGTAATAATGAAGTACAAAGGAATAGATGAAACAATCTCACCAGATGTCTTCATCCTCCATGACTGACCTCCATTATACCTTCTCAACTTGCTGAAATATATTGTTTCCCACAAATTTATGATGAGAAAGCCAATGGAAATGACAAGCCCTAAGCAAATATTGAAGGATTTTAAACAACTAAATGCAATACTATGCTTTATTGCAACTAGTAAGCATTTAAAAATGTCCAAACTATATCAAATGAAATCTAAATATGCCTATGATAAATGAAGAAACATGCAAGATGTGAAATTGCAAGAAGATGTCAAAAATGCAAGATTTCAACAATGTAAGAGATGAGATTGCAAGATGTCAAAAATGAGACCAAAATTGCCATTTTATAGAAAATTCAATTTTGTGTGAATGGCCAAGATTGAAAGTCAACAAGTGCCCTAGAATCAATGGACGAGATTCAATATAACAACCCACAATTAGGGTTAGGTCAACATTAGGTCAGATTTGAAATGAATGGTCAAGATTGATTTTTAGAAAATCAAATCAATGGCTAACAATGCATGTGACAAGAGATTTTGGGCACACAAACCGAAATTGTTGGAGAATCAAATAATAATTTAAAATTGTTTGATTCAAGAGGGGATGTTGACTTTTTGAATTAAAATTTATTTTACTTCAAAAGTGGTGGGGCCATTGTGACAGTAAATAATTTAATTTATTTACTAAAAGAGGGAAACTAGAAGGTAAGATTTATTTTAAATAAATAAATAATATTTATTTAAAATGAGCACAGTAAAAGAGGAGAAATTATTTAATTTAGGTGTTGGGACTTATTTTAAATAAATAAGATTTAAAAGAAATTAAATAATAAAAGCTATTTAATTTAAGTGGGAGATATTATTTAATTATAGAGGAATGTGACAAAGGGAACCTTTTGAATTAAATATAATGATTTAATTCAAAATCCAGGAGAGTGGACCAAATTAAATAAATAAAATTTATTTAATTTAGGAGAGAAGAGGCTAATGAATAATTAGATAATTAAACATAATTATTTAATTATAGTGGAAGGTGGATTAAATAAATAAGAATTTATTTAATTTTAGGAAGAAGAGGACTTAATTAGTGACATAATTAAATAAATAAGTAAAATTATTTATTTAATAATCAGGAAGACATAAAGGGTTAAATAAATTACGAAATTTATTTAATTATAGGAAGATATCTAGACAATTAGTGATGCATTAAATAAATAATTAAAATTTATTTATTTAATAATCATGAAGAATAAACATATATGAATTAATTAAATAATTATGAATTAATAGTCGAAAGTGAGTCAGGGACATAATTAAAATGTCTTAATTATGCTAGGAAGAAAAGGATTAACAATAGAGCTTGCAGGCCTAGGTCATTTTTATGTGTCTACATTTGCCCCTCTTTGTCATAGTGCAGCCTGTCGCATTGTGGCAAAGAAAATAAGTCAAAAATATGCCCTATTGCAAAATAGGATGAGGAAGAATGACAAGGAGGGTTGCGGTATGCCCCCTCAAGAGGACGGATGGGTTCCAAGAACATGGGTGTGTTCTCGACATGGATGAGAAGACTAGAATATGAAGAGACAAAGAAATGTTAGTGAAAAATATATGGATGATGATATGGATGCAATGCCTATATGAGATGCATGTTAGTTCCTAGATCAAATCTTTCAACATACTACCATAGGACTTTAATATTTATTGCTCTTAATCATCATTGGGCATATTATTGTAATGGCCAATAAACACCATGATATGACATAAATCAAGGTGTGCAAGGTCGTACCATCACATGAGACAAGCAGTCACAGAAAAGGATGATCATGACTCATACTAAGAGTGGAATTGCCCCAATCTTTTTGTCATAACCAACCGTAGGCAGAAAAAGACAAAAAGGACAAGCCATGAAACGTCGTTGCTTCTCTAAATCCTGTTTCTAGGATATCCTCGAGAAACTAGCAACATGATTGCCAAAAGTATAAAATAAAACCACTATCATGATACGTCATTGTTTCTCTAAATCTCGTAGTCAGGACATCATTGAGAAAGTAGTAACATGAGCGTCAAAAGACAAAGACAAATGTCATGAGACGTCACTGTTTCTCTAAATCCTATTATCGAGATCTCATTGAAAAACTAGTAACATGATGAAAAGGCCAAAGAAAAGTGCCAAGTGTTTTCCAAGTGTTTTAAGATCAAGGTTGCCAACTATTGAGTGACATCAAATTCAAGAAGGATACATTCTGAATGACATTGATATCTAGGAGATCAATTCTCAGAGTCAGGAGAATCCATCAAAATGCTAGATGATGAGGACAATGCTTAGGAAGGACACATCCAAAAGCATATAGAAATGACAAGAGTTGCTCTTCAAAAGGACACATTTTGAAGAAGAACCCAAATTTTGCCAAGTTAAATTGTCTTGATAGAATTTGATTACATGTCATGGCTGGCATGCTGAATTGACCAAAATTGCTTGATAAAGCAGAATGTTGATAGATTTCCTGCTCGGTATTGACATAAGATTTGCACGATTTGAAGAAAGTTTGACATGTGTGAAAACTTTGTGCCATGAACCCTAATGGACTGACCTAGTGCGGCCTCGAGGGCTCATCAATTGATGGCCTTTCCTACGTCATGCACTCAGAGACCTCGTAGTTCAACATGATCAAAGACCTTGTCCAAAGGATAGAAGTTTGAATCATGATTTTATTTTGATAAACCTAGAAAGACTGACCTAATGTCTCGGGGATTCAAAGATGAATCTTGCCTATGTAGCAAATGCGCAGAGACAACGTAGTTCGAACAAATGACAAAGATTGTTTAACGTGACCGAATGGACTGATGGGACAAGCATTGACTCTATTTTTGGGATTTTGACATTGATTTGGATGTTTTTGTATTTTCTTCAAGACATTTTTCAATTTTTAGGTATTTTTTCAGGACTTTATACGATTTTTAGGATTTTTTTCAAGATTTTTTTTTATTTTTAAGATTTTTTCAAGACTTTTTATAGATGTCGGATCATGTACGACACCCACTGTAGTTACATGGTAAAGGTATTTCCCCCAGACAAATTGGGGACTACCCGAGTCTAATGATATGGAGATAGGTAGACATAAGGCAAAAGGCAAGGATATGCAAGGATTGCACAGTCTCCCCGAAGTAAGTTGCAGAATCTAGGTCAATGGAAAATCCTGTTTTGTGATCAACCCATGGTATGCCCTCTTGGAGTCCCATGAATTTTGCTGTTGCCTCATCATTTTGAAACATGTCCATCACTAGTGGTTCTTGTTGGTTCTAGTCAATCAATTGTGGGTAGACAAGTGAAATCCCATCGTCAGTGTTGGTAAAATATGGGGAAGATGTGGAAAGTGTGCAAATTGAAGCCTCAAGTGTGAAGGAAAAGTTGTCAATTTCAACTTCCTTGTCAGATACAATGGATGGGCCATATTCAGACTCAGATGAGTCAAATTCATAGTCATAATAGGGCACAAAAGTATCATCATTATGACTATGAATGGAATTTCAGAGGTATGGACAGTTGGTTCAGGCGTGTTAGGCTCATGGGTGGGTTTGAGAATGGGGTGGGAGATTTTAGGTGTTGCCGAGGATAATTTATGTTCTTCTGGATTCTAAGGAATGCTTACCCATTCCTTATTTTTGGAGTTTCGGTCAATAGGATCAATATTGTACTCTTATCAGAATATTTATTCAAAGGGGAGTTGACCAGGTTCTAGGAATATTTCATCAATGTCATAATCACTTAAGGTTTTCTTGGATCCCCATTCCCATTCATTAGAGTCAATTTCGGTAAGGGATTCTTTGCTTGCCTTAACACTTTCGGGAGCCATTACGTCCTCACTTGATAGTTCATAGGTACATTTATCATCAGTTCCAACATGGTCAAACCCTAGCCCTATGTGTCTTGGTCTTGCAGAAATGATAATAGGTTCCCTCCTTCCATTGTTGGCTTTTCCAAGGCCGCTTGCGCCATCAAAACCTAGTGTCTTGCATATATCATAGCCTTTTCTATAGAGATGTACCGGTAGTGGAGGTAACACTTTTGGGTCTTTGTAGAGCTAGTTAGCTATGTCGATGATGATTTCATTACTCATATCCCCCCATAGTGTGAAAACCATTTTTGGTGGAACCTGAAAAGTTGTCTTGGGTTCGACTGCAAAGCATGGTCTACCATAGACTTTAGGTGGCTTAGGCATTCTAGTAATATAGTAAGTTGTATTCAATTTGAATTCTCCACAACCAAAGTCCTGGATCTAGAAGTCTTTACTTGGTATGGAGGCCGAGGAAGATGGTGTTGCAGATGGAATGGATGATTTGGTGAGTGCAGATGGGTCAATATATTTGGAAGAGGTGAAAGTCAAGGCTTCCTGATTGATGGGTACCTAGTGCTCAACGGTATTTCGTAGATTGGTATAGTATTGGAATGGATTAGGATCTCTTGGGATAGTAATCTTAGTACCATCAAAAGGGAACTTTAGGCATTGGTGTTATGTGGAGGGATCGGCCTTTAGGGCATGAATCCAAGGGCGACCAAGTAAGATATGGTAATGTATGTCGCGATCCAGGACTTGGCATGTTTTATCTATAATAACTGGTCCCACCTGGAATGGAATTGTGATGACACCTTTAGAAGCACGCTCTTCATCATCATATGCCTTGATGATAATTCTCTTGGTAGCATCTACAAATGCATCAGAGAAGCCAAGAGCTTTAACCAATTTTAGAGAACAAATGTTCAATCCTGCTCCGCCATCTACTAAGACTCATCTAACCTTATGTTTGTGGACAAAAACCTCAATATGAAGGGCATCATTATGAGATGGTTTGGGCAAGGAATAGTCAATGTCTGAAAAGGTAATGTGATGAGGTGAATTTAAATATCTGACCATAGTTTCAAAGTGGTTGACATCCATTTCAGTTGGGACGAAAGATTCTTGCAGGACTTTATCCAAGATGGCCTTATGCATGGGTGAGATGCGAACTAATTCAAGAATGGATATTTGAGCAGGTGTTTTATTCAATTGCTCAATAAGGTTGAACTTCGATTTAGGGTTTGACTGTCTAGTAGATGGACCAGGTATGGTGATTTTAGGCTGATGAGCAGAGGGACCTAGGATGGTGACCTTGCCTTTACGTTTTGTGACGTTGCAGTCCGAGGCCTTTTTAATGGTAATGGTATTGACACATTGTTCTTCATTAGTAGCTCGTAAGTTGTTGATGACGATACCACCGGAATAATTTGAGGCAGGACGGATGTTATTGGCTTGGTTATCGGTATTCTTGGTGCCAGATATGGAGGGTTTACTAGAACCATGATCCTGTAGTGGGTTCTTGTGTACTCTATGATCTGCATTAGATGCAAATGATTGACCTCCTAACTCAATGGTGTGGTTTTCAATAAGGTCTTGTACCAGATTTTGCAACTGATGGCAAGAGGAAGTTGTGTGCCCTTTGACATGATGGAAATCACAAATTGCATTATCGTCCCACCATGATGGCTTGAACTGACCAGGGTCATATGGTTTAGGTTATTCCAATGTTATGACTCCGTTTTGGAGGATTTTCTTCAAGACAACATCGATTAGGTTCACCCAAGGGAGTGTATGTGCATTTTTTAAATTGTCGTGGTTGATGCAATTGCCTTGGATTAGATTGAGTAGGATTATTTTGAACAACATTGGCAATTAGTGTCGGTGTGGTCACAGGTATATTTTGATTTTGGACTCCTTTGATGGTGAGTACATGACCTGTTGCATTAACGGTTTTTACATCGACTACACCATCATTTGTGATGTGTTTATTTTTAACCTAGTATTTGTTTTTATCATTGGAATTACTTGGATTATTGTTTTTGGAGGTGTTGATGGTTTTTCCACCATATTTTAATTCACCTTTGGTGATCAAGGATTTTTCAAGTTGAACACATTTTTCAACAAGGTCAACAAAGGTGGTACAACAATGGACTTGTAAGCCATATCTAAGTGGTCCTAGGAGAGTTTGCACAAACATGGTGACTTTCTCCTTTTCTGGTATTTCTACTGAACATCTACTTGCTAAGGTTCTCCATCTTTGAAATAATGAGATAAAATTCTCTTATGCCTCATCTTGGGTAATTCGGCATAGGGAGGAAATGTCAATATTCCTGTCAATGTTATAGGCATAATTTTCAACAAACATGTTTGCCAATTCATCCCATGTTTTGATTCCTTTAGGCAATAGTGAGAACCATTCTAGTGCATGACCTAGGAGGCTTCTAGAAAAAAGTCTCATGAGATAGGTTTGCTCATATGCAATGTCCATGCAACTAGTGGTGAATTCTCTTATGTGTCCAATGGGGTTCATTTTACCTTTGTATTTAGGAAAATGAGGTACGAAACATCCATGAGGAAAGGGTGGCATATACAAGGTTGTGTCAAACGGATATGGACACAATTCATGTGACATGTAAGACTTTTTGTTGGATTGTTGCAAGGTCTCCACTTTTGTTTGAAGAGCAACAAGTTGGAGTGTGAGTGCTTCCACAATGGGGTTGTTGGTAGCATCACACATTTTGGTGAGAGGTATGGATTGGTTGCCCACTTGTTGTGGAGAGATGTGTTGATTTTGGATGTGTTGTTGGTGAGCAAAGTGAGTGTTCTAATTTTGCGGTTGTTTGAAATGAGTGTGTTGATTGGGGGTATGTTTTTGTGTATGTACTTGAGTAGAATATGTGGGGATTTGAGATCCCACCATGTTGGATTGAATTTGTGGGTCTTATTGATTTTGAATCTGTTGATGTCCAAATGGAGTAAAGGATTGGGTACCTTGATTGCCTTGACCAAATAAGAAATTATGGCCTTGATTAGTGGTGGTGTTTTGTCTCAAAGGAATGTTGGTATTAACCTGTGAGTAATTAGGTTGGGTGCCTTGAATGATAACTCTTCGTTGATTTCTCCCAAGAGGATTTGATGAGTTAGTTGCCATAGTATTTCAGGAACCTAATAATAGGTTTTTTGATGGACCCATGGAATTAGATGAGGTTCCAAAGAGGTTTGAGGTGGTGCACCCATTGTAGATCCAAATGTTTGTGAAGGGATAGTTGGTGTTTGTTGGGGGATGGATTGTGATGTGGTGTTGGTTTGGGTAGATGATCCCCCAATGGATGTTGTGTTGGTTGTGGTGGTTGCATAGGTTGTGGTGGCAACATTGGTTGTGGTGGTAGCATGACCAAGGGAGGTAGTATTAATGGTGTTAATGGCATTTTGTGAAGAGGCTCCCATGGAAGGATTGTGTGATTGGCGATTAGGAGATGTTGCTCTAATAGTGTTGAGGTCAAATCCTTTTGGTAACCTTACCCCTTGTCAAGGAGCATGGATAAATATTTGGATGAGTCATTTAGGACCAATTCTTCCACAAAAAAGGCCACTTCTAGGTCTTGGGTAGCAGCGTGTATGTCTTCTTCATAGATTTCCCCATTTTGGTCTCTACGGACAAATTTTTCAAAGGGATTTTTTGGAATGGATATCTCACTAAAAGGATTGATCATAGAATTTTCCATGTCATTAGGAAGAGTGTTCATGTTACTTGGGAATGGATTCATGTCATTGGTGAAATTGGGAAAATTGGTGTCTTGACCAAAAGAATCCAGGAGCTTTTTCCTTTTTTGTAACCTAGTTTCAACCATAAAAAGTTTTGCTTAACTTCGGGATGATGAGGGATAATGATCTAAATATGACACTATTTTTTTTGGTTTTTTTTTTAGAATAAGGAATGCTATGAAATGCAAATGAGACTAAAAGGAGATTAAAGGTTTGTGGATGCAAATGGTATGACACTAAAATGAGGAGACTAATGGTATGCAAACTAAAAGGAGTCTAAGATGCATTCACTATTGAGAAATCTAAGGAGATGACTACTTGACCAAACAAAGTGTTGGCAATGCTTCAGGTTTGGAAAATCAATGGACTATAAAAGGACTAAAAAAGGACAAAGTGAAGTTTCCACACTAGACTATTGAGTGGGAAATAATTCACAAAAGTTTTGACTAAGTGAAAAATGGTGATTGGGTCCAATGATAACCTACTTTTGAAGGCAAAGTTTGACAATATATGGTAAGGAGTGTATTCCTAAAATCTGCAAAATGAGTGTCTAAGTAGATGGTAGAATTAACAATGCAACTAGTCAAATGAAATTTGAAACCTATGGTGATCCTAAGAATGTCATCTATAATGTTATGATGAGGGAACTGGAGAAAATCAATATCTAGTTTGACATAAACAAAAAGGAAGGAATTGATGAAATCTGGAAAAAGACGGGTTTGGACTTTGATTTTGACAGTGGGCAGATGTTTTTGAAATCTGGGAAATGCGGTGTGATAGAGCACATGTGGCTCACAATAGCGAATGTGGTTCCGAAAAGAAAATGTGGCTTGAAATATAAAATGCGGCTTCACGGTGTGTTTGCGTTGCAGGAATCAATTCTGGAAATATTTCAATAGGCAAGCAAATGCGGCTCAACAGAAAATGCGGCACAAAATAGAAAATGCGGCTTGAAAGGGCGCTTGCGTTGCAGTAAGAAATTTTGGAAAATTTTTATCAAACGAGTAAATACGGCTCAACAGCGAATGCGGCTCGATTTTAAGCAAATACATGGTGTTGTAAAAAGATGAAAATCAACCACATAGAAGTCATTTTACAAAATATTATGGCTACAAGGACAATATTCTTTTGGATCCCACTAACCACATATCCTTAGCAAATGAATTCAAAAGCTTGGCCCCACAGGCTCCCCCTTACAGTGCACTCACTTCTCAGGGAAACCAAGCTTCCAACCTCCATGAAACTCCCATGGCAGATTGATCATTTTTACTAAGAATTGTGTAGGTGTGGGTGCCTTCGCAACGACCATTGCTGCACCAAAGAATAGAAGGTTTTTGGCTTTCTAAAACAAAGGGTTTTAATTCAGGCACCCATTCGAGTGGTCATACATGAGGCACAAGATTAAGCTCCATTAAGGAGGCACTCCAGCCTAAAGAGGTTAAGCTTAATAGGGTTTTGGGGAGTACTACTTGGTCTGTATGACATATCTGCACTCGTAATCCTAGGCTTTACCTTAGGATTCACATTTGTATACCGGTCGGGAGTAGCTCGGCTAAAGAGCTTCATTGCCGGTTTGAGTTGCTTTGGGGTGAGTACTTTTTCCCACCAAAGCAGGCCCAATTTTCTAAAGTTAACAAAAGCAAGCCAAAATATTCATAGTTCAGTCAATCCTTGTTTAAAAACAAAGAGAGAACACATGAATATCCTAACTCACACTTGCATGGTGTTCATTTCAAGCCCAAATCGAAATGTGTTTCATAAACTTAAAAGAGAAAGAAGACATGGAGTTCATTTTAACCATTTGTAGTGTGAGCTAACTAAGAGTTCGTTTTAACCCAATGCTATGAAAATAAAAATTCATTTTAAACCAATGAGTTATAATGCAAGATTGTGTTATTTTTAGCCCAATGAGTATGCATGCATGTTCATTTTAACTCATGAATGTAAAATGCAAATTTGTCTAAGATTTCTGAAATAAACAAGTAAATAAAAACGTTAGACTCCTCGCCACAAGCTGCAAACAAAAATTAGTAACCCGAAATCTCTAAATTACCAAACAGAAAAAGAGTAAAAAAAAAGAAGAATCCGAAAGAAAAATTTTACCCTACAGATGTGTCATGGCAGAGCAAATGTGGCTCGAGAAGGCAGATGTAGCTTTCGGACAACCGACTACGGATGATAGGAATGGATGCGGCTTTCTGGTTGTCAGATGTGGCTTGACTTTGTGAATGCATCATTTGGAGAAGTGGATGCGGCTTGACAGAGCAGATGTGGCTTGGAATATCACTTGTGTCGCAGAAAATAGCATATGCGTCGTTCCGTACACCTGCAACTTGCAAAAAAAAAATGCCAAAAAATTCATACCCTAACCTACAAAAAAAATGATGAAAAATTTGTACCATAACCTGCAAAAACGTGTTAAAATGGAATGTTGGGTTCACCAATGTAACAATGGGTATTTTTCTAGGGTTAGCAATATCATATGCAAAACATAAAAATCCAAAGTAATAATCAACTGCAAAAGAATAGATGAAACAATCTCACCAGATGTCTTCATCCTCCATGACTGACCTCCATTATACCTTCTCAACTTGCTGAAATATATTGTTGCCCTCAGATTTATGAGCAAGCCAATGGAAATGACAAGCCCTAAGAAAATATTGAAGGATTTTAAACAACTAAATGCAATACTATGCCCTACTGCAACTAGTAAGCATTTAAAAATGTCCAAACTATATCAAATGAAATCTAAATATGCCTATGATAAATGAAGAAACACGCAAGATATGAAATTGCAAGAAGATGTCAAAAATGAGACCAAAATTGCCATTTTATAGAAAATGCAATTTTGTGTGAATGGCCAAGATTGAAAGTCAACAAGTGCCCTAGAATCAATGGACGAGATTCAATATAACAACCCATAATTAGGGTTAGGGAAACATTAGGTCAAATTCGAAATGAATGGTCAAGATTGATTTTTAGAAAATCAAATCAATGGTTGACAACGCATATGACAAGAGATTCCGGGCACACAAACCGAAGTTGCTGGAGAATCAAATAATAATTTAAAATTGTTTGATTCAAGAGGGGATGTTGACTTTTTGAATTAAAAATCATTTTAATTCAAAAGTGGTGGGGTCATTGTGACAATAAATAATTTAATTTATTTACTAAAAGAGGGAAATTAGAAAGTGGGACTTATTTTAAATAAATAAATAATATTTATTTAAATGAGCACAGTAAAAGAGGAGAAATTAAATAATAAAATTATTTAATTTAGGTGTTGGGACTTATTTTAAATAAATAAGATTTAGAAGAAATTAAATAATAAAATTTATTTAATTTAGGTGGGAATTAAATAATAAAGATACTATTAGGAATGTGACAAAGGGAACCTTTTGAATTAAATATGATGATTTAATTCAAAATTCAAGAGAATGGACCAAATTAAATAAATAAAATTTATTTAATTTAGGAGAGAAGAGGCTAATGAATAATTAGCTAATTAAACATAATTATTTAATTATAGTGGAAGGTGGATTAAATAAATAAGAATTTATTTAATTTTAGGAAGAAGGGGACTTAATTAGTGACATAATTAAATAAATAAATAAAATTATTTATTTAATAATCAAGAAGACATAAAGAGTTAAATAAATTAAGAAATTTATTTAATTATAGGAAGATATTTAGACAATTAGTGACGCATTAAATAAATAATTAAAATTTATTTATTTAATAATCATGAAGAATAAATAGATATGAATTAATTAAATAATTATGAATTATTTAATTAATAGTCAAAAGTGAGTCAGGGACATAATTAAAATGTCTTAATTATGCTAGGAAGAAAAGGATCAACAATAGAGCTTGCAGGCCTAGGTCATTTTTATGTATCTACAGTTACCATCTCGTATCAGAGTGTGTTTGTCTGATGTTGGATTGTTCGTATCACTGTGAAGCCTCTATAGTTCGTGTACAAATCTTGAAGAATGATTTTGATGTTGGTTGATTGAAGGAATTATGAAGCTCTATCAATGGTGATCTCAATAGTACTTCATTGGATAAGGTATGTTGACTCGCTAATCCCTTTTTTTGTGAGGAAAGGGACTTGTTATATAGAAAATGAGATTCGAAATGGATGATCAGGATCATGTTGGAGAATATCCAGATCAACGGTTGAAATGTGTTGAGGGGATTTAGACATGAGAAGATTGTGCAAAGTAGATTGTATAATTTGTGTGATTGAGGAAGAGATTGGCTAATCAGGATTTAGATCGATCAGTCAAGATTTAGATTGATCAGTCATGATTTAGATGGCTTAGTTAGGAAATAGATGGTTTAATCAGCAATTTAGATTGATTAGTCAACAAATTAGATGGTTCGTTCAGCAATCGTTCACTCAATCAGAAAGTGGATGAGGAAAATTGATTAATTGATTTAATTAATTAATTCCTTTTTGGAGTTGAACATGCAAATCGAGTTTGACTTTTGCAAACAAAGATGCATTAGTTTTATTTTATTTTTTATGAATGATTTGAATAGTTTGATTTTGTTATTCAAATTTTAGAGGGAAATTTTTGTAATTAAATTATTATGATTTAATAGTTCAATTAACTTAGAGGAATAAGGTGATTTAGTGATGTAATTAAATATTTGGCATTATTTAACTAATCAGGATGAAATAAAATGAGATTAGGACTTCATTAAGTAAATGTAATTTATTCAATTGGTCGAAATGATAGAAATGTGAATTAATTAAATAATGTTGTTTTATTTAATTAATAGTAGAATTATGGTTTTCAAGACTTTTTTAAATAAATAGAATTTATTTAATTTGTCAAAAATGATGAAAAGGAAAATTAATTAAATAATATTTTATTATTCAATTAATAGATGATTTTAGGGTTTTGGATGTTGTTTGATGTTTTTTAATGTTTTTGAGATGTTGTGAGATGTTTCAGGATGATTTCAAGATGTTGTGGGATTATTTTGAGCCGTGGGATGATTCGAGATGATTTGAGATGTTGTGAGATCATTTCGAGATGTTTTGAGATGTTTGATGTCGTTCGATGTTGTTCAATGTTGTTTAGGGTGTGTGATAGGTGTTAGGTCAATTTTAAATGACATTAATCTTAGGTGATAGATCCATACCAAAAAACATTGAAAGTCGAACTGATGTCAATGAGGGTACGTCTAATACCAATGCTATTAACACTTACTATGATCATTAGAGGATTCACTTGCTTCTATACATCTGGGGGTAAATTTCCTGTAGATATAACGTGATATTCAATGAATCCACACAAATATGAGCCATCAACCTATTAACATCTAGTGACCTAGTGGAAGCAGGCAAGAGGATCTTTTTCAAGGCTTTTTGAAGCATACATTGGTAAACCAAAGTGGTCTAAAGAAAATCCCAAAGCGAGATCTTAGCCAAAGTAACATGAAGTTGCTCGAAAAAATCATAGTCTTTAGGTTCTTTAGTTGTTGAAGGAAGACTTCGTTGAGAAGGCGGTAAAGAAGTAGGAACTGGAGTGGGTTGAGGTGTAGGAATAGAAGGTTGCTGATTCAAGTTATGATGATTTCTTCTAGTATTGTAATGTGCACTACGACATTGTAAGAATTAGAGTTTGTAGATCATACAAACCTTGTACACAAGTCTGTTGAGTTATCATAATATGAAACCCCTTTTGGTCATTTTTCCAGCTAGGCTTTGAAACTCTCTAAGAGATAGCTAGCCTCTATGTTCAAGAATCACAAAATCTAGTGGCCAACTAATAGATGAAGCTTCTCAAGGCTTTATCCCTACTCTTCAGGTTGTGTGAGGGCAAGGAGGGTGTTCCTATTTGTATTCATTTGATACCCATTTCTACAAGAACACTCACACATAGATAAATTCCTACTACTTTCAGACACACGGGATTTATCAAAGGTTTGGCTGACCTTTACACAAATGACTGCATATTTGCTAGGAATACATGTATTATATGAGATTTGCATCTCATAACAGATAGAATTTGAATTAGGCAATGTTCTGACCTTGAATCCACATGTAGGGGCTTTCTGATTTTAATTAAATTTAAAAGAATCATAAATGAACTAGCCAATTCCTCATCAAATTGAGTAGGAGTCACCTATAAAATATTCAATCATACATAAAATTTAACCCTGATATCAGTGAACGACTCTCACAATGCATTACATCATAGGACTTCACAGTATTCAAAGTAACACTCCTTATCAGATCCTTAGCACATTATCACAAGCTTACAATCCTTTCTCGAGCATTTGATTAACTCATTAAGTTAAGGAAAGAAATAGAACCATACATTCAAATGAACTATTGAAGACAAATGAAAATACTCTTGATAATTTCATTCATAGCCTATCACAACACACATAGGAGAGCAATTACCTTGAATTTTTTAAATTTCTTTCGATATCAGTAATTTCATAAGACCCATTAAGACTATCTCATATACATACCCTACCCAAGACAATTTACCAGCTAACTTATCCTAAGTTATGCATTATATGCATTCAATATATACCACCTAGACCTTCAGGATTCAAAAATACAACCATTACAATGAGCCTTGAGATCTCCTTTATAGAATAGGAGAGTGAGAAGCTTCAGGCCCATTGCCATTACATTTCAACAAAATTTTGTTTCAAAATGGAATTTCATCTTTATTTCATGATTCCCACACAATTGGATGTAATCAATCAGTGAAAAAGGGAATCAAAATAGTTACAACCCTCGTAACCAGTTGGTACCACCATAATTGTAGCAAAACACCACCAAGGCCTTGTCGCTTTTGTCCATGTCAGACCCAAAAGGAAACAACATCAGCACCAAAATAAAATTGTGGAACCCAAGAAACCATATCAACTAGCACTCAGAGCAGCACCATGGTTGCGATATAAATGGCCGCATCACGTTTTCGCCTCAATGGGAGGCAAAAACACCACTTTAACTTCACCAACACCCTCCTCAACACTAGAACCAGGAACAACACATTGTTCCACCGCAATAATTGGAGATACTGGGAGGACCTCTTCATCTTCATCAACCAATTCAGTCAAAGCCATGAGGTAGCTGCGATTATCATAATCAGTCTCAAAACCATCGCTACTAGAGCTATTAGAGAAATCAATGGGTGAATTTTGTTGCCCTAGAGAGCCTCGACTGAACCTTGGCTTGTCCTCTGATCCTTCACCATGCTCTACAAACTTCTTTTCCTTTTCATAGCTCATCACCCCCGCTCGTTCAACTCGACCCTTAAGTCGAGAACTGCATCTAGTAACACTCAGGAGGGACCTCATACTTTCTTCCCTAGAGTCAAGAGTGCTTGGAAGTGTGATCTATTCATATTGTTTCACCTCCTCATGAGATCTCCATGTATCCATTCTTGGAGACCTACATAGTGGTGAACTAGAAGCAATTGGCTTGCTCATCTTGCACTCGAACCCAATGCCTTTGCAGATCCAACAATCACCTAATGCAGAAACACTGAGGAATTCAAAATTTTAATTGCTATGATGCAAATGAATAACTAGCAAGCATTTATCGATCAAATTTATGTAGTGATCATCAATGCTCCAACTGCAACACGAGCAAGCGAATGATTACTCGCTGATGCAGGTTCATGGAAATTGATGTACTATTCATCATGATTACTAGGAGATAACCCCTCGCATGCATGGAAATCAGGTTGATACCCATCAAAAAGCTTGTGCCATTAATATTTTCCATTTACAAAGCTCAAACAACCATCACATGGCTCGTTCGATGTTTTAAAATTTGGGTCATCGATGCACCGACGAGTTAGCATGTTGCATGACTCGGATCAAGTCAAACACCTTTGAAAATTCTAGGTTGTCACATGGTAGGCCCATCGCCTAATGATACACACCCCAGTCATAATACACGCACATCACTTGCGGGCCACAACCAGCCACCTTGTGTCGCCAAACGAATCCACGTGTCACCCATTCGCACACCTCGCAGCATCTTTAAAACCATGATTTTAATCATGTGAGGTCTGCGAAGGATGACCACAATCAATCTTCATCATCACATGAGGGTCGTAGATTAGAAAACCCTTATTAATACTGTTGGCGAATAAGGACTGGGCCCCATTACCGTATGCGACTAGTGGTAAAATTTCGCACACCTCGCCATACATCTGTGATGTCATCAAAAATCCATGTGAGGCTAGCGAGGAACGGAAAGGATCAAATCCATCAATCCAACAATCAAAACAAATCTGCACATGCCACAAATGTTATACATAAAAAGGGACTGACTAGGCATATGGGGCACAACCCTTAAGGAATGAAACTTAGACATGAGTCTAAGGTTCTAAAAATTTATCAGCTCAACATTAAGCAAGGATTAAAATTAAATCCCAACATGGAAAAAGACGGGCGAGCTAGGTGAAGGGGGCCGGTATATGCACGACATAAAAGGCTCAATCAATGACTTAAGTAATCGGCTACCCAAAACAATAGGTCAAAATGAAAAAATAACGCAAGGGTTCAAAATATGTGAATATTTTAAACAAGGGTAATAAACCCCTAAACCCTAACATTTGACCCCTAAGCAAAAGGGTAATAGCCAGACAAGACTTCTCATAGAACCAGCCAAGATTTGTAGCAATTTTAAAAGCTCTATCAACCCCAAAGATGGAATGAATCTTCTTAGGAGAAGAAATAGTCGAATTCAAGTGAACAACAAGTCTCTTAGGCCTAGGAGAAGCCATGGAGACTACAATAGCATTCACAGACTCTTTAACCGAAGAAGAAGTGGATGTTTGTGGAGAAGAAGTTTTTTCAAAAGATCTGCAAATAGAGGAAGATGCTTCTAAGAAATCATCTAGAGCATCATCCAACATATTGAAATCTCCCTTAGAGAAATCATGATCATAAACATTAAAACATTATACAAAAAGGTCCAACATCTTTCACTTTGAGCTCACCAAAATCTAAGAGAAGGGGGATTTGTTGCTCATGAGTCTCTTCATTCTCAAGAGAATCCCAGGGAGAAAATTTCCCTTAACTACCTCAAGCATTATTGAATGAAGAAATTGCAAAGAATTTTGTACTCAGGATAATGTTCAAGAAGGCTACTTCAAAATCCAAATGAGTATGGCATTGAGATCTTTATTTTAGAATGAATAGCTCTCAACCAAATGACTATAGTGTGGTATCAAGATGCTAGCACGATGTGCTAGAGTCCAAGGTACGTGCTAGCATCCAAGGAAAACAAAGAACCAAAACCTTGAACAAGAATTCTTTAAACCTACTAATGCACTCAGACTCAAGATCTGTTTAGCAAAATAGATAAAAAGAAAGCAAAAAATGCCAGAAAATACAAATGAGAGCCAAGGATGAACTTAAAAATGATTGTGCACTTGAAACCTTTCCCCAAGCTTCACTTCGACAACCTAAACAAAAAAAATGAGGAAAAATGTTGGGTTTGTTTCAAGGATTTCTCTAATCAAGCCCTCTTTGGTATTCCCACCTCCACAGATAGCCAGATAAATAGGGAAAATAGACAAGGTAAAAAATAAAGATTGGTAAAAGCAATCCCTACTCAAGGAGGAGAACCCATACCACAAAGTAGCAAAGTGAACAAAGTAATCTATTCGTAAATAGATAAGAATAAGAGAGTGTTACCAACAGTCTTCAACCCCCTCTTGAATGCACAAATGCACCATTGAATGCTAGTAAAAGAGCTTTGGTTGTTGGAGGGACCTCAATCTAGGAGAGCTTCACAATAGAATCAAGATCGAAGAAGCAATAGCTAGAGAATGGGGCAAGATTGCAAGATTCAAGTCTCAGAATGAGAAGGAACCCCCAAAATGAGAGAAAGGGGAGGGTTTTTTTGTTGCTAGAGGTGGGAGGAGTTGTTACACTCGAAGTTCTGACTGTAGAGATACGTGTCATGAGTTAGGATTCTAAGATTCCAGATTTTAAAATCAGAAAAACTATGTGGACTCCAGTGTGCTGAGTAGTCATCTGCATGCCACGCAGACGTCCAACTCATCAATTCTTGGGAAGTGAGGTGGAAAACTGTTGTTGCTTCATCATTGGCCCTTGTGGAGTTGGAATCATGAAATTTTGACCCATGAGGTTCTTATCATAAATGTGATTAGGTGTAATAAATGCAAGGCTAAATGCATAAATATGAAATTTCCCCTAGAATGCAATTTTGTGATATTACAGATGCATGATAAGATTTACAAGCTTTTGTGAAGTTTTGAATCTAAATCATCTATTTATAATTCATAGATACTTTTACAAATATAAGAAAATAAGCTTTACAAAACTTGATTTTGACTATAAATATAAAATCCACATGAAATTATGATGAATTTCAAAAAAAGGTTTATCAATTTTTGACAAACAAGGTGAAATTTATCCCCCATTGAAAATTACACAAAGTATACTAATTTTTAAATGTTACAAAATAGATTTAAAAAGTATAATTTTAAAATATTCTCAATGCTAAAATGTCAGCAATGAAACTAGCTTCTCATCGACTATTCAAACTTGAAAAAATACCCCTACATTTTTAAGCTATTTAAAAACAAAAAAATCCCCCCTTACAAGCTTATAAAGACTGCCTAGCAGTTAAGTTCTACGATTGGTGGTTTGGTGAATTGCTAGTGGGTAATAGTTAGAAGAACTGTGACCTAGTGGTTATGTTAACCATTAAAGACTCGAGTCAAGGGCTAGTTGTTGAGATAAACACCAAAGAAAAGTGTTGATGGAGTGTTGGAAAACTATCACTCAAATGGTGATTTAGACAAAGGGTAAGATCCCATGGGGGGCTTCAAGATCTACTTTCATGGAGCATGAGGTTCCATGGAGCAAAAAAATTATGCTACAGGTTTAATTGGAATCTTTTCTTGAAAAATAGCAGCCTCTACTTTTTAGGACTGGAGATTCTTGTTGGTGAAATTGGGGTGGGGCTAGAAATTTCTCCACGAGCTTAGGAATTTTTTCTACCACTTGTCAATCATTTGAAATTTTGGATTCCCACTAGGAAAAAACTTGAGGGAAATGATATTTATTTATTAATTTTTTATTCATAACATTCCATTCCAGCTTCCCTAAATTTCAAAGCTTAAAATTTTAAACTAAATTGAAATACCAAGTTCATATGACCACTAGCTTTAAAATGTTCCTAAAAAATCTTAGCAACACCCACTGGATTTTTTTAGGAAGCCCCCCTTCATAGAACCTTAGTGTAAGGCATGGAAAGGTTATCCTGATTCAAATGGGGCAATGATGAATAGATTGTTGAAACTATCAAAGAAGGACACATATATTGAAAAGGTGTGTAGAGGCCAAGTCTTCTCACTCAAAGACTTAGTCACTTCTTAGGCACTTGGTAGAGTGGCTAACCACATGGGGAGGGTGATAGGAAGAGGTAGTTGTAGGAGCCTCAAAAAACACATAAAATGCCAATTGATGAGATCAAATAGCTTTAATGATCTCTCAACGCACCTTTAACTATTCTCTGCTCCTTCATGCTGGTGAAAGGAATACATGTGGTGTTTGAATAGGTATGAAATACAATAGAAACATATATTATCAACAACTTAGATCACCTCCTTTTGCAAATAAAATGGCATGCAATGCATTTAGAGTAGATGCTAATCATAATCCTCAGGCTCAATGTGAGAGCCCTTTCAAGTGTTTGTGATGATTACTGATGCAAATGTGTAGGCCAAATCTAAGCTTTTGATCAAATTTTTAGATATCCTCATAGGAAAAAAATTGAAACCCACTTGGATTCACTCCTTTCTCTATGTGTGGTCTTCTAATGTGCAACATGAAAAACTTATGCTAATGCTTTTCCCACACACAAGGAAAATAATGCACACCAATGCCAATGTGCTAACAATGCATAAGAGACAACTATGATGTGGTGAGAAAAATAGATTTGATTCAAACTTTGTATTGTGACCTGCAAACTCGAAGAAAATTTGCAAAAAAAACCTTGTAGTCGAGCCAAAATGGCTAGAATAGCATAATGGGAAGAGGGTTGTTTAGCCCTCTACCAAAAAAATATATTTAAAAAAAATCCATGTAGTACATACTTTTATGGTATGTTACCATATAGTAGGGTACGATTAAAAAAAAATTGCAAAATTTGAAAGTTCTATTTTTTGAAACGAAAGGTAATTGTTTGTTTCTTAGGGTTTTTCTTGAGCCTTACAAACATAATGATAGTGTTTGTTTGGCTCCACAATTTTCCAATGATAGGGCTATATATAGGAATCATCTTGATGAGGGAAGGATTTTTCTCTCATAGATCTGATACCATGTTGGAGAATGCCAAAACCAAAAAGAACAAACTGATAACCTTCTACAAGTGAAATGATAAACACAATAGGATATTTATCATATAATATTAAGAGTATAAATATATTGAGAAACCTTTCATTAATAGGTAAGGGAAGAAGCCATGAGAC
The DNA here is from genome assembly GCA_007115665.2 of Sequoiadendron giganteum. Classification (NCBI taxonomy): domain Eukaryota; kingdom Viridiplantae; phylum Streptophyta; class Pinopsida; order Cupressales; family Cupressaceae; genus Sequoiadendron; species Sequoiadendron giganteum. Next base: position 422,036,084 of record CM021102.1, on the reverse strand, counting down.
AATCATTGACTATCACTCCAAATTTACAACACTTGTGAGCTTCCTTGACAAGTGTGTGAGCAAGTGTCAAATATGTAAGTAGTAGGTGTCTCAAATGATGAGGACACATGTCTCAATGCTATGAAATGAGAAAAAAGACTAAATATCTCTAAGTGGATACTTAAGCAATTTGAAGAGGAATCTCCTAGATAGACTAAAACCTAACTAGTTTGATAAAGTCACTAATTACACTAACAAATCTTACTACCCCTATTGAGCTCAATGATGATAGTGGAGGGTGCCTTTAATAAGAAGAAATTTCCTAGGGATTTATGTTTGGTACTAGTTCATCTACCTATCAATTATTCATTCCAATCCTATCCTTATCTCCTAATTTTCATTAATTCCATATAAATTGGGCACACTCACTAATAGTAATATGAAGGTGTGTTGACTAAGGATAGGCATATGCTAATAATTTGTGATGCTTGATATGATATAGCATGTAACCATTAGTTTCTTTTTACTTTATCATGGTTCTTCTTACATTATTCATCAATCTAGAAATTCTATACTTTCAAGGATTTTATTCTTCCATTCATTAAGCTAGCAACTTAAACCTTCAAGGACTTTCCTTTTGTTGATAAAAAATACCTTCCAAGATGAAAGTGATGTTAATATTATTGTTAATCAATATTTCTGAAGGAATGGAAACAATACAAAATTAACAATTATCTAGAGATCATCAATATAATAAAAAATGTGCAAGTTCCAAAAATTCATGTATTGATTCAGAGAAAAATAAAATTTAGGGTGGCTTCTAAACAATTTGGTTCTTAGTCATGTTCTGAGGATAATATTTTTGGGCCCCTATACATGTGGCATTTTTTTCAATTAAGAACCTTCTAGACTTTTCAATTTTTTACACATCATGGGGATACTAAGGAAGAATACGTCGGCATAGGCCGGCAACACCCAGTGAGTGATGAACTTTCCTCACACTCAGAAAAGATTTATATAGCGGTCCAAAACAAAAGTACCACTTGGGTCACCTATGAGCTCTTTAGCGCAAGATGTATCTCAATAGGCAGGCCCTCTAAAAGGTATGCTTGAAAATAAAATGTGAAGCTCAAAAATGTTCTTTTGCTCACCCAAGATTTCCAAAAGGTGCGAGGAGAGAAGATAAAGCACTTCAACTTGCCAATCAATGAATGAATAATGAAAAATTCATAGAAAATTGATTCTTTTTAAACACCTCGAGTGGTGTTATCCCCAAAAATATGTGAATAATATAAACAAATTGTTCTTTTTATTTGCATCAATATGAAGTTTTTCAAGGCATCATTCATTCAAGATAGAAATGGTGTAATACAAAAGAAATAGCTTGTTCATTTTAAGCTCCAAACTTGAGTGTTTCTAAGAAAATAGTACTGATTCTAATTTGGTCAACAAAATTGAATCGAGCGTGCGCCAACAAAATGGAAACCATTTGCACTCTTTTTATGCACCAAAATTAAAGTTCCTAATTATGAAAACATGAAATGTGTTCATTTTTAGAGTCCTAAAATTGAAGTGTTTTTTGTTCTTTGTATGAACACCAAAATTAGAGTTCCTAAGTTGAGAAAAAATGAACTTGGTTCAATTTTAGTAACACTTAAAATCAAATGTGAGTTTGTGTTTGTTCTTTTTAGAGCACCAAAATCAAATTTTCCTAAGAAATCTCATAAATGGTTCAATTTTAACAACACCAAAATCAAATGCGAGTTTGAGTTGTTCATTTTAAAGCACCAAAATCAAGTTTTCCTAAGTTAATAAAAATTATTTATGGATCTAAAAATCTTTGACCGATCATCTTCCCTACAAAAAAAGAGTTAATGTCACTTGAATCCTACATCAAATCCATTAATACTTGTTTACACATTCAAAAATAAGAAAACATTAGTGGAGAAATTCATTACAATAGTGCAGGATCTATGCACTTGTCTATCAGAGCAATTTCTCAGTTCTTAGAGAAAATGCTCAGAAAAAAATACAAAAGTGTTGTGTCAAAAACAGATGCTCAAATCTCATTGCGGATGCTACCACTGTCAAAAGAAAATGTGAGGTTTTTGGAGAAAGTGTGTGGAACATGTTGCAAGTGCGCAGTTCCCATGGAAAGTGCATAATTCTTGTTGCAACTGCTTAGGTTTCTTGGCAGTCAAGTGCACATGTCTTTTGGGAAATGCATGAAAACTTTGTCAAGTGCGCTTCTCGGACCTGCAAATTCAAAAATGGGTTAAACGAACATTAGAGGAGGGGACAAGGGTCCCACCAGGTGTTCCAAAATGTGTGAGGGGGATAAAGTTAGATTGAAAACAAGATCAAACATGCTCGAAATAAGAAACTAAACTAAGATCAAACATATTAATCTAAGATCTAATCCTACACATACAAAATGAAACTAAGCTATTTGAACATACATTAAAGAATCTACGATAACTAAATTGAATGTACAAAAGAAGCACAATGTTACCATCCCGTAGTGGAGTGTATTCACTTGATGTTGGGTTGTTCTTATCACCGCAAAACCTCCAAAGTTCATGTGCAAAAGCTTGATGAGTGATTGCTTTGGTTGGTTGATCGAAGAGAGGAGGTTGAAGCACTAACAATGGTGATTGTGAATGTCAGCTATACTTCATTGTGCAAATGATGTTGATTCTCTTATCCTTATTTTTGAGGAAAGGGGTTTGTTATATTGAAAATGAGATTTGAAATGGACGATCGAGTTCATGTTGGAGAATATCCAGATCAATTGTTGGAGTGTGTTGAGAGGATTTAGACATGATAAGATTGTGCAAAGTTGATTGCACAATTTGTGTGATTGAGAAATAGATTGGCTAGTCAGGAATTAGATTGATCAGTCAGGATTTTAGATTGATCCATCAGGATTTAGATGGCTTAGCTAGGAAATTGATGGCTTAGTTAGGAATTTGATTTATTAGTTAACAACTTAGATTGCTCGGTTAGAATTTTAGATTGATTAGTTAACAACTTAGATTGTTGAGTTAGAAATTTAGATTGATTAGATAACAACTTAGATTGATTAGTCAACAATCATATTTTTCTCAATCAGAAAGTGGGTGAGGAATATGAATTAATTGATTTAATTAATTAATTCCTTTTTGGAGTTGAACGTGCAAATCAAGTTTGACTTTTGCAAACAAAGTTGCATTAGTTTGATTTGATTTTTGATAATTGATTTGAATAGTTTGATTTAATTATTCAAATTTTGGAGGGAAAGTGTCGTTATTAAATTATTATTTAATAATTTATTCAACTTAGGGGAATAAGGTGATTTAGTGACATAATTAAATAATTGGTGTTATTTAATCAATCGGGATGAATAAAGTGAGATTAGGACTTCATTAAGTAAATGTGATTTATTTAATTGGTTGAAATGATGAAATGTGAATTAATCAAACACTGTTGTATTATTTAATTAATAGAAAAATTAGTGTTTTTGGAACTATTAAATAAATAAAATTTATTTAATTCATCAGAAATGATGAAAAATTGAATTAATTAAATAATGTTGTATTAATTAATTAATAAAGGAATTAGGTTTTTTGATGTCATTTCGATGTGGTGTGATGTTGTGGGATAATTCTGAGATGTTTCAAGACATTACGAGATGATTTAGAAATGTTCTAAGTCATTTTGAGGCAATTCCAACTAATTCCAAGATGTCCTAAGTCATTCCGGGATGATTCTGAGATGTTTCGAGTCATTCCAAGGTAATTTTGAGTTGTTTCAAGATGTTCCAAGACATTCTAGGATGATTTTGAGATGTTACGGGATGTTTCGCGCGATGATTTTGAGTCATTTTGAGATGTTACGGGATGTTTCAAGGTGATTCTGAGTCATTCTGAGATGTTATGGGATGTTCTAGGATGATGTTCAATGTTGTTCCATGTTGTTTGATGTTGTTCGATGTTTTTTGATGTTGTTTAGGGTGTGTGATAGGTGTTAAGTCAATTTTACATGTCTACATTTTTTTCCCTCTTTGATAAAAAGAATTGGTTGCTTTGTTTCAAAGATTCTATTTTTTAAGATCAAGTTTTTTGAAAAAAAAATATGCCCCACTATGCCTCGGTGTTTTTGCCCTAGCATTTAGTGGAATGATGGTAGGACTTTGTGCTTCCCTCTCAAGACATTGACTGAAATCTTCAAGCTTTGAGGTTAGGCTCTTAACACTATTTTATTTTAGTTTTGATATTTTCAGATCAAATATTATATCAATAGGTACTTCATTTCTCATTCTGATGTTTCTTAGAGCTTCTAATTTGAAATTAGGAAGGTTCCCTAAGTGAAATTAGGGTTTCCTAGATGAAATTAGGGTTTTCTTGAGGTGTAATATAGGAAAATAGTCTTCAAATTGGCTCATTTGTGCTTCGATCCTTTTGCTAATTCTTGTCTATGGATTTCCCATTCTATTAGTTGTTGAGGAGAAATGCAAAGATTTGAGGGTGCCCCACATTATTATGAGCTTTTTCGAGAGTTTGGATGGCCTTAGGCATCGGTGGCCCGGTATTTACCTTCTCTCTTTTCGCTTTTACCATGTTACATTCTCATTATGTGTGTACTAAGTTATTCAAGTCAATAGCAATGTTTTTGTGATTCTTGAGTACTTGCATTATTTTTCATGCCTTTTCTTTTTCAGAACCTCACACTTGACACTTAAACCTTGTACCTGACATAAAACCTTGCACTTGACTGATATCTTCACCCTTTTTCATGCACTTGACCTAAAACTACGTAGTTGACTAAAAAGCTCACCCTTGATCAATAACTTCGCCCTTGGCTGAAAATTGTGCCCTTCCTTCTTTTCCCTTGACTAAAAACTACACACTTGACTTAAAAATATGCCCCTATTTGTTCACCCTTGACCTAAAATCTTGCACTTGCTTGAAAACTTTGCTTTTGCCTGGTGTTTTTTGAGCTTTTGCTCAAAAACCTTGCATTTGGCTTTTCCTTCTATTTTTTTCTTTTAGAATTTTTTTCTAAACCCTAGCATGTGGTTGTTTGTCATCCTAAATGTCATTTTTCATCATGCTTATGTCTTTTTGTGTTTCTTTACAAGTTTAGAGTGAAACCTTAACATCTTGGTTTTACAATGATTATAGGTGAGTCTCAAACCACTTATGCCGAGAGAGAGATGCCCTCAACACCTTTTTGATCCAATTTCCCATTTCGGTGTGTTGGAGTGGGACTTCCTTGATGTCATTGGATTACATTAAATTTATTGCATGCCTCCTATCAAGACTCATACAGCTATGATGACTACACTTGTGGAGAGGTGGCATTTTGGGACTTCCTAATTTCATTTGCCTACATGAGAGGCTATTGTTGCTCTTGAGGATGTTTGGAGAATAATTCACCTTCCCATTCATGGTGAGCTCATTACTTATCATTTTTTATGAGGTACTCACACCATGAAGTGTGTGCTAGGTGTTGCACACTTGGATGTGCACCAGTTAGAGGTTGATTTATTTGGGTTTTCTGATAGTGAAAATCCTATTGTACTTGTACTCTATTGTTTGATATTAGGATTAGTTGTTCCTGATAGGTGAGGTCGATAGTTTATTATGGGTTGGGGTACATGTATTAAGAGTATGTTAGAGCATGGGACAAGGTATGCTTGGGGTGCTTGTCTGTTGGATCATCTTTACAGATATATACATGAGGTGGTGTATCGAGGTAGGAAATTTATTTTCGTCGGTGTTTCAATTTTGCATGTTTGGGCATGGGAGCATATTGTAGTTACTCATCCAGATGGGATATAGGATTGCTCTTTGAATGATCCATACTCTTATCATTTTGTGGATTTCATGCATTATACCTTTCCTAGGGACCTTCCTTATTGGTGTCGTGTGTTTGATGAGATGCCCAATTTTGTGTGGAGACCTTATATGGGCTGTGAGGTTTGGCTAGAGGATTCTGATCATCTTGTTTACCACCAATACACATGTTGGTTGATTGGTCATTCAGCTTTTTTGATAGAGTGCTACCTATCGGACCAAGTCTATCGCCAGTTTGGAGAGAGACATGGGTAGGTCCCAGATGCATATGAGGCTCGGTTTGGTCAAACTACTTGGGAGGTACGTGTATGGGGTCTCCAAACAGATATAGATATTGTTGTTGATAACTTTAGAGCACTTGCCCCAATTGGTTGGGGTTGGCCGGTGGGTTTGGAAAAGCTAGGTACTACTTATGATTATGATGAGTGGTGGGCATGGCGTAGGCCTTTGAGGTTCATTAATCCTGGGCGTAATCCCATTGTGGGCAGAGTAGGTATTACAGGTCATCATGGGGAG